>CAIGRL010064392.1:0-10070 GCA_903798325.1 Fraxinus xanthoxyloides | reverse complement strand
TTTTTGAAAAATTAATCTAAAATCAAGCGCATAATAATTAGATAGATTAATTCAAATAATAAGCACAAATATGAAAGCAATAAGTAAATAGAGATAAATGATGCAAACGATATAATTATGGAGGCTCGATCCAACGCAATGATCTATGTCATTCTTTACCAAGCTCTCCGGCACGCAAATAACCAATTTTACTATAGTGATTGACTTGTGGTGCGATCCAACCATTAACAATGCTTTCGGTAACTTACAAACAAAGAGCATTGATCCTTATACAACGTCAAGCTTTACAAGGCCTTAACACGACCCACGAGTTTTTAAAGAAAGTTAATTTTACAAATGAAACTTCTCTCTTAATAAATGATATAATTACAATTAGGTACCAAAACAAAAGTATATTTCAACACTTTAATAGATAACAATGAATAAAACTCAAGTGTTAGATATTGAAATTTTTTATGTGTAAATGATTTTCAAAATTTAATTTGATCAAAAAAAATTCAAAGATAAAATAATTTTATAATAATAAATGAGATGGGAAATCAATATAATTTTGCTAAAAAAATTATCTCATTTGAATGCTCTTTAATATTGTAATAAAAATTTGTTACTTGAGCTTCTAATGAGTCATTGATAAGAATTAAAGTATTTCACATTTACAAATGAGTTCAAACATTCAGTTCTAATATCGCGAGTTCTCAATTTGTCTCTGATTGTAAATGCTCGAGTCCATCTTGAATTTTTTTGATCGTCAATTTCAAGTCTTTCGATAGAAATGATTTTATCTGAATCCCATCAACTTTGTCCATATAGTGATTCAACCATCCATTCAAGATCTCAACCTCTCGTCTCGCAGCTACAGACTCCTGACTAGCGATAGAAGCGAAGTTCCGGGTGTTAAGCATGTCATTCCTCACCGTCTGGAGATCTGTGCCGATGGCGCCCACATCCTGTTGAAGAACGGCTATTGACGCTGTAAGTTCAATCTGATGCCACGCAGATGTTTGTAATGGCGAAGCATCCTCATGCCCAAGTAAAACTCCTCCAACTGTGCTCTAATGAAATCTCTAGGAATAGGAGCAATTTTATCCTAAGTCAACTAATAGTAATCATGTATGACCTCAGGTGTAAACATGATTCATTTATCCCGCACCCATGTCTGATGTAGATGTTGGGACCTAGGAGTGTTGATGTCCATGTTGAAGTTTGTATAGAACTCGCGAAGTAGTCCCTCATACACTAGATGTGGTCGTTCTATGACTTTTTCCCAACCATAGGTATGGACCAAGGTAACTATCTCGAATCCAGGAAAATGCTCCAGTTTAATCGATCTCTCTGGAAGCAGTGCCCAATAGTAACGAGCAATGACCTCTTGATTTAAAAATCGTCGTATGCCCCCTTTGGTTTGTTCGCGCGGTACCCGAAGTGGACGCCACTTTCTCTTTTCCTTGGTTGTTCGCTTAGGAGGCATTATACAACACAAACAGGAATGAAAAATGTAAGTCATTTGTGAAGCATAAAGTAGATGCTACGAGACTTGAAGATGAAATGGAACACATGAGCACCAAAGTCTCTAAATGGACATCAAAGGTATGCATGATATTCAAGTAATCCAAAAATATATGTAATGGACCAAACAAAATCATAAAAAAATGTAACGAGGTATGCTCGGCTAAAAGGGTAGTGAAATACGTGTATTATATAACAAAAATGAAAAATGTAGGCAACAAATCCAAAATCAAGTCTATCATTGAAAATTCTCCATATAAAACCGTGTTCGACCGAACAATTTCACCTTCGGACATCATCGAGAAAATTCAAAAATTTCCCAAGTAATTCCTGGGCATATGGAAGAGGGTGGTATAGTCTCATACATATTCAAATTTGAGGTCACATGGACATCGTTAGGATTAGGAAACGGATGGACAAAATGAGGGACATGAAGTGCTATGTGCCTAGCCATGTCATGCTCATGTGTGGTCATTTTTGGTCTTGGTGTTTTCATTGCATTTTGCAAAGAATTATCAACACAAAAACAACCCAGAATGCACATCAACAATGTCAAATACGGAATGAACCCTAATTCCACACAATTTTTTACATATGCATTTAATCGAACACGTTGCAAGCGCTACATTTTCTATGGATATTGCAAGACCTAGGTTATTAATCAAACATTAATTATGTCAATAAGATCCAACCATCAGAAACTCCATCTACTAATGCCTCGGTCCTCAATCAAACGTTCAATTTCATTCTCAAAGCACCAATGAAGAAACGATCGAAAAAATTAGGGAAAAAAGAATTGATGACATACCTTGAAATCTTGATGAAGTATAATGGAATCAAGATGATTAGGGAGTGATGAGTTGTGTATGTGTGTCACGTGCTTTATTTTGTGGCCGTATGCATGAGTGTTATGCGATGTATGCGTGAATTTGGTGACCATGTGAGAGAAGTGAGGAGTGATGTGTATAGTGTGCGTGCGTTTTTTTTAAAAAAAGAGGGGAATTACTTTATGTGACCGCATAGAGTAAATGCATGTGATCACATAGATGAACGTATCAAGGCCAAATATGGCCACGATCACTGCCTAGCGACCACATCTCCTGGTGGTCTAGGCGGTCGCATAGACTACCGAGATGGGTTTTCCTTTCGATTTCAAATAAAATACCACATTTGACCATTTGAGACCCTCGAGGCCTCGATTTTTGTACTCAACAAGTTCAAATGAATGTGACGAGTAAGTAACGTAAAAGTTTAGAACATACTCAACTCTTTGTATACTCTTTTTCGATCAATTTTCACGAATAACTTGTTTTTCAATCCACAATGCAACACAGCTTTCCAACGCCCCCACAATTTGTCAAAACAAATTTTAAACTGTAGGGCAGCTGTGGATGCAATGAATTTAGTTCTAAAAATGGCTTGAAATTTGAAAACACATGTTGATTTCGGAAAGCTCAAAATTTGATCGTTTTACCTCGAAATACGTGACTTTTGCATCGAATCAACTAAATACCATTCCAGCAATCCCAAACTAATGCACAACACATTTAAGAATTATTTGGACCATGCATAAACTCTTAGTGACCTCTAGGGATGATGAGTGACCTAATATGCCTGAAGAAAATTAAAAAGACATGTAAAGCGCATAATCTAATGCATAAAGCGAAATAAATAAAAGTGAAGAATATGTTGTGTTGCCTCCCAACCACCCCTAGTTTATAGTCTATATCTCGACTTACTTCGATGGATTTACTGGGTGGCTGAGATAGATGGTGGACTTTTATTTTGGAAAATCACCGCTCCAATAAGGTTTCAATCGATGTTCATTCACCTTAATCATGAGTGATTTCAGCTGCTCCATATGGAAACATCTTATTAACTGTGTATGGCTCGGACCATATTGACCTCAACTTCCCACGGAATAGCTTGAGTCTTGAGTTGTATAACAAAACTTGTTGACCACATCAAACTTTCATCTCTGAATATTTATATCATGTCAGTCTTTGGTGCGCTCCTTATAAAGTTTTGCATTCTCAAACGCTTCCAGACGAAATTCATCAATTTCATTCAATTGCACCAATATCTTTTCACCTGTTGACTTCAAATCAAAGTTTAAATTCTTGACTGCCCAGTATGCTCAGTGATCCTACTAAACTGGCAAATGACATGCTTTCCCCAAAACCAACCAGTATGGAGACATGCTTATAGGTGTTTTGAACACTATCCTGTAAGCCCATAGTGCATAATCAAGCTTCTTAGACCAATTTTTTCTAGAAGAGCTCACTGTTACCTTAAGTATCATCTTCAACTCCCTGTTGGAGATTTCAACTTGGCGGCTGGTTTGAGGATGATATGAAGTTGTTGCACGATGTCGACACTATATTTAGCCAACAACGAATCAAACTGACGATTGCAAAAGTGCTTACCCCAATCACTGATGGTAGCTGGAGGAGCACCATAACGGGTGAAAATATACTTCTTTGAAAAACCCAATCGCCACATTAGCATCATTGGTTGACAATGCTACTGCTTCCACCTACTTGGAGATGTAGTCAATAGCAACAGTATGTATTGATTCGAAAATGATAGTGGGAATGGTCCTATGAAGTCAATTCATCATACATAAAAAATGTTCCACCTCAATGATGTTGTTTAGAAGAATCTTATTCCTTGTTGAGATATTTCCAGTGCGCTGACACCTATCACACATCTTTACAAATTGAAAAGCATCCTAAAATATTGAAGGCCAATAGAACCCAGACTGTAAAATTTTTGCTACTGTTTTGGATGCCCTGAAATGGCCTACATATGCGGATGAGTGACATTACTCCAATATTTTAGGCACTTCTTCCTTTGGTACATATCGTTGAATAATCTGATCTGCCCCTCACCTATACAGAATGGGATCTTCCTAGAAATAATATTTCAATGAAGAAGTTCTTTCTTTGAGGACTTGAATAATCTGATGTTGTGATAGACTTGGCTAAGTAATTTACAATGTTAGCATAAAAAGGCAGCCCATCTATGCTAAAAATATATTCATCTGGAAAAATCTCATTATTTCGATTGAATCATTATGCTCTCCCGGCTCAAGTCAATTTAAGTGATCTGCTACCACATTTTCACTGTCATTCGTGTCCCTTATCTCCTTATCAAACTCTTGTAGGAGTAACACCCAATAGATAGGTCTCAGTTTGGCGTTCTTGTTCCTTAACAAGTACTTTAAGGCAACATGATCAGTGTAGACTATGACTTTTGATCCCACAAGATATGATCAAAATTTATCAAAGGCATAAACCATAGCTAATAATTCCTTCTCCGTAGTGGGATAGTTTAGTTGGGTGTTAGTCAATGTTTTTCTTGTGTAGTATATCATGTAAAATATCTTATTCTTTCGTTGTCCCAATACTGCCCCCACTGCATAATCACTAGCATCATACATTAATTCAAATGGAAAACGCCAATCCAGTGCAGTGATCACTGGTGCTGAAGTCTTAACGTACTGAAAGCGATAAGACACTCTTCAGAGAAGTTAAAGGTGGCATCTTTGGCTAGTAGGTTATAAAGAGGCTTCGTGATCTTCGAGAAGTCTTTAATGAACCGTCTATAAAACTCGACATGTCCCCAAAAATTACAAACACCCTTAGATGACGTCAATGGCGATAAGTACTCATTAACCTGAATTTTTGCCTTATCCACCACGATTCCTGCTGCTGATATGCGATGCCCTAACAAAATGCCCTCCTGAACCATGAAGTGACATTTTTTCCTGTTTAAAACCAAGTTCATCGATTTGCATAGTTGCAACACCAAGCTCGAGTGCTCTAGACATTCATCGAAGGTCGATCCAAATACTGAAAAAGTCATCCATGAAGATCTATATGAATTTTTTAACCATATCGTAGAATATCGCCATCATGTAACGTTGGAAAATGGCAGGAGCATTCACAACCCGATTGGCATCCTAGGGTAAGCAAAAGTACCATAGGAGCTGAAAGTGGTTTTCTCCTACCAATCTGGTGCTAGTGGTATCTGATTGTACCCAGAATATCCATCTAGAAAATAGTAATGAGAATGACATACACACTTTTGGGCATCTGATCGATGAATGGAAGGGAAAATGATAATTCCTAGTAGCAGCATTGAGTTTTCGGTAATCAATGCATACTCTTCAGCTTATAACAGTTCGCGTGGAAATTAGCTCATTCTTCTCGTTCTGCACCATAATAATACCACCATTTTTAGGTACAATCTGGACTGGACTGATCCATTCACTGTCTAATATCGGGTAAATGATGTTGGCATCTAGAAGTTTCAGTACTTCAGCCCTAACCAGCTCCTTCATGTTCGGGTTTAGCCTTCTTTAACCATCTATACATGGTTTAAAATTTTCCTCTATGAGATTCTTGTGCATGCACAATGAAGGGCCGATCCCTTTAATATCGGAAGTAGACCGTCCAATAGCCGTTTTATTTTCTCGGAGTACCTGTAGGAGTCTCTCTTCCTCCACCGCACTGACTGAGATCAAAATAATCACCAAGAGTGTAGACTACTCTCCCAAATAAGCATAGCAAAGATGAGGCGGTAGTTGCTTAAGTTCCAACTTTGGAGACTGTTGAACAGAAGGTAGTGGCCATGTAGGACCAATTCCTAATTCCTCAAACTAACTTTTTCACATGTATGGTGGGTTAGTTTCCATAAACCTCGCACATGTCTCATTCTCATCGAGAATGTGCGATACATGCTTCTTATGTGTCTAACGGATTGTGTAGCAGAATTGTGTCTTGGACTACTTTTCAATTACCTTAATCTGAAAATAGCTATCTGAGTCAATAGGGAATTTCATGGCCTTGAAGACATTAAATATAACTTGTTCCTCGCTAATCCTTAAAATCAATTGACCCTTCTATATGTTATTGAGTGCTCTTCCAGTAGCTAAGAACGATCAGCTCAGTATAAGTGGCACATCATTGTCTTCCTCTATCTCTAGGATAAGGAAATTTACGGGGAAAATGAATTTCTCCACTTTAGTAAGTACATCTTCTATAATCCCTCTTAGGTGGGTAAGGGATCAATCAGCCAGGTGCAGACCTCTCTCAAATTGAGTTTTCTGAAGAAAAAAAAGTGGCATAAAATTAATACTCGCACCTAAGTTACTTAGAGCTTTATTGAAATGACAAATTCATAGTGCAAGGTACATTAAAACTCTTTGGGTCTTTAAGTTTTGGAGATAGCTTTTTCTAGATTCTAGCGCTGCATTCCTTAGTTAACATTACTGTATAATGCTCATCTAGCTTGCATTTGTTAGATAAAATGTCCTTCAAGAACTTGACATAGCTAGGAATTTTTATAAGTGCATCGGCGAATGGAATATTGATTTGTAATTTCTCGAAGACGTCTAGGAATTTCTTGTACTATTGATTCAACTTATGCTTTTTCAATCTCTAGGAAAATGGAACAGGATGATCATAAGAATTGATAAGATTGTTCTCCTTAACCTTTCGGGTTTCTGAACTCTCTATAGCATGTCGTTTAGGTGTTTGTTCAGTATATTCCACTTCCTCCTTATCCGAAGAATGCATGTTCTCCTTACTTGAAGCGGGCCTCTTGACATGAATATCTGGCAATGTTGAGCTATGTATTGTTGGGCAGCGTATATGGGGCTTTGCCATTCATAGATAGTGTCATCTATCTCATTTGAGTCTCTAGGTTTTTAATAGCAGCACTCTGATCTTGGATTGTTTCAATTTTTCTCATAAACTGGTTGTTGGCTTCCATGCACTTATTTGTTTTCTCTATGAATTTATCAAACATTTCTTCCAACTTCAACTTCTTCTTCAACTGCTGAAACTGACCATGTGGCCTATTTTGATTCTGACCACCCCAAGAGAAGTTAAGGTACTTCTTCACCCTGAGTTGTAGGTTTCTAAATGTGGATTCATTTGTTGATGTTGTCCCCATTGTACGAAGTCCACTTGTTCTATACATTGAGCTAAAATTGGGAAATCCACCATGTTGTGATTTGCTCCACACTCCTCACAGCTCGACTTTTTGGTTTGTGCAACGCTAACTGTTTTTTATATGCTCTCTACCTTATGGAATAATATGTCTGTTTTTGCGATTAGGGATGAGTAAGTATCCACCTTGTATATACTTGGAACCTTCCTTTGAACCACAAGTTCAGAAGCCCACATTGCTAAAGTAGTCACCACTGCCTCGAATATTTTCAATGCATCATCAATGGTTCTTGTTTGTAATGAACCATTCGATGAAGAATCACATACTTTTGAATGATGGAAGTAATCTCATATAAAGATGTTGGACCTGGATTTTGCTAACACCGTGATGAGGACACTTCCTTAGCATGTTCTTGAATCGATTCTAAGCTTCATCAACAAATTGTGATTCGATTTGGAGGAAAATAGATATGTCATGCTTCAATTTCGCTATCTTGGACGGTGGGAAGAACTTTGTGCAGAATTTCTAAGCTAAGTTGTTCCATGTGCTGATGTTGGCAATAGGTTGGGAATCCAACCACTCCAGTATTTTATCACGTAGTTTGTGTGGGAACAACCTTAGTTTGATAGCATCATCTAAGATATCATGATATCGAAAGTGCTGATACATCTCCAAAAATCGAGAGAAACATGTATGTGCGTTTTCTTTAGCTCTGACATGAAACTAATGTCCATTTTGAAATGGATGTATGACATTGGTCTTCAACTCGAAGTTAGGCTGTCCAAATGGAGGGTAGACGATGTTGGATTGACTTTGAATGATTTGCGGTGCTATAAAATTCCCAACCATCATGTTTCCCTCATCAACAATTTCTTCTTCATTGATGTGAACCACTTGTTCGTTTTGCAAGTTAGTCATTTATTGTACTGCTCTTGCTTCTCTTTGTCTTTGATCGAGGTGCGTTCGATTTCTAGATCGGCTGGAATCAAGTTACTGTCAAACGACCTTCGCATACAATACCTGAAAAAGGATCAAAAGTAGCACTTAGATAAATTACTAAAAAACTAACTAACAAAAACAAATAAAAATAAAAATAATGTTCGAATATAAATAAAAATAATGTTCGAATTAGTGTTAAGATAAATTAAATTAAATTAAATTCAAACCTCAACAACGACACCAGAAACTTGTTTACGAAATATATTTCGAATTAAAATCACTTCAAGTGTACGATTCGTTAACAAGTAATAAAGTGAACTTTTTGAGTCCGAGTATCGTCCCACGAAGATTGATTATTTAAATTTCTATTACCGTAACCTTAACCAAAACAATAAAAAGATGAGAATGTTCGTTTTGATGAATTTATAACAAAATTAATGATGCGGATGCAATTATTTAACTAAACTAAATGAATATGATGTCAAATGCAAATTGAAGTTTTTCTAATTTATGATGAATGTATAAGAATCACAAATCCCTATGTAATAATCTTTTTTGAACATATTTCTACACCTTGACACATGATTGAAATGTTGAAGAATTAATGCTTCTAAACTATTTAACGGTCTCTCTCGAGTAAAGTTAAACTTATTCCAAGATGTGACCCGACTACATTTCTATGACGGATACGAACATATAAGAATGCATATGTTTTTGTAAGCACTTAAAGATTCACATAGGGCATATCGGTATATTTCTATCCCCTATCGGACCCTATGTTGGTTTATACCACGTCGTACGTTGTACATATTCCCCTTCCCCTTCTTTCGAATGCATGAAATACGTCGCCAAACTCACACAATTACATATACAATAATTATAGAGAAAAGAAATTCATATAAACCATTCAAATATTCAAAACGTGTTTTTGATATCAAGAATTGTAAAACTAAAGTTTAGAATCATATTACATAGTTCATCTAACCCTAGTACAGAATTAACCTATCCTACCATGGTGGAAAGAAGAAAATCAAAAAAATAAATGAAGAACGACATTACTAATTCGATTTTTAAGTTTATTCATCGCTTCGTAGTGTTGCTCTTGTCATTATTGCTTTGTTTCTTCTCTCAAAAACCTTATGAATCTCCCCTCCCATATTCTGGGCAGCTCTAGGGTTTAAAAGCGTGACCAAAATCTTGTTCTATAGATATTTGACTCGAATAATGAAACCAAAAATTCACGTCAAAACTTCTACTATGTAACCGCATAGTAGAACAAAAATGGCTTTTTTTTTTCTTGGACTGGCCTATGCGACCGCATAGTTTTGCCAAACTTCCACTACATTGTGTTTTGGTCCTCAAACTCCACTTTACATTTCTCGATCTCTTTTCTTGCTTCCTCTTCAAATAATACTTAATTCCCTAGCTTAATTCGACCTACCCATCTCCACATGTTCGATTCCTTTTTCGAGTCATCTTTTGATTATTTGCATCTTGGTCCTTGAACTTTGATTTTCTTTCGTTTTAGTCCTTTTCACTTTATTTCTCATAATTTCCACCACATTCATCACATTGTCCTACAAAACACAACTTTATAGAATTAAGTTGTATTTCAACATTTATCAACAATTGTCTGTGTTTGTAGCATAAAATAAGTGTATAAAACG
>CAIGRL010064377.1:0-12661 GCA_903798325.1 Fraxinus xanthoxyloides | reverse complement strand
TGGTCAGAGAATGAGGTAAGGGCATCCTTGAGGCGTTGAACCTCGGGAGCCAAACCTGCTATCCGTGAAACCAGGAGGCGAGCTCTTGGGAATTTGAGCCCCGTCTCGATTATACGAGCTCGATCGCCTTATGGGCTGAACTAAGTCGAGCCGCCTATTGGCCCATTTTACCGCCTTAGTCAAACTAGCTCTTACACCATGTCATCATGCGCTGAGCCCATCTCGATCATCAGTCACTCGGGTGATGGCCAAGCCAGTCGAGGAGCCCTGCCCGGCCCATTTAATACGCTTAGTCAAACCAGCTCTCATACCAATCATCTTGCTGGGCAAATCAAAAACCCTCGAATCTGGATTAGCTTCAAATCCTCATCCACTAATAAACATAGACGTACACGTCCTGTGTATGTATAGATTACACAGAATTCTACATACATAGCATTTTAGAATATTGATTTTCAATCAAACCCCTAAAAATGCCAAATTACTGCACGGTTGTTTTGCCCACTGCGCTTAAATTGTAAGTAGTTCCAAAAGCCAAGCTGTTCAAATCCATGAAACTCCTTATGTAATAATCTTGTTATATTTGCTTGCAGATGCCCTCCAATAGTTCCTCTTGATTGCCACTGTCAAGTATTCTATAATTTGCAATTTCCACTCAATCTGAATTTTCGGCTTGGGAGAGGTTCGTGATAATATACTAGCAACTGCTTACGACGCTTTTTTTTATTTTTTTTGGTTTCCCGTAGAGAATTGTTTTCCTACATGAATTATGATTGAAGAATAGGAGCTAAGTTGCTCGTTTTGTAGGAAGGATAGTATGACAATCAATTTTCTGTCCCTACAAGTGGGCTTCTTTAATATGTGGGAGAGCTGAATTCGATTGAGCCGAAACATTTATAATGCCCCCTCAATTCCATGTTAAACATTCTGCACAGCAAATATATCATTCAATCATTCATGGCTGTGAAAGTAGACGTCATCATATTTTTACTGGTGGATCATTATCAATTTCAGGCTCAAATGGATGCCTGTATAGTTACATATTTGATCACATTCTTAGTAGGATTCCGTTCAGCTTTAATTTGACTACACAAGCTTAGAAAGTTTCAAAGACATTGACCATAATGGTCTCCTAATGAGTGTGATTTTAAGATCATGACACTAAGTGAAAAACTATTTTATGGTGATTGCAGGAGGCAGGAACCAAAAGGTTTCTCAGCTGAAGGCTGGCTTTTGGGATTCCATCAGATCAGGGTAAATGGAAATATCTGATAATCATTCTTAATTGTCAATTATATTTACGTTATACTTAAAGCTTTTGAGGTTTGGAAACTTCAGATATGGCGACCATACACATCTGCAGAATGTCTTCTTGCATTTGCATACAATCAGTGTAAAGCAACAAGTTGACAATATCAACTGATCTCAACCTGACCAAAGTATCACAACACTTAAAAAAGGGTGTTCAGTATTTCTTGGATAAGCTTGGCACTTGACATTCCACAGGGCTAGCAGTTTATCTTCCTGCTTGTCTTTGTAGTTAGTATATGTTACGCTCCATATAGAAATCTCAACTATGTAAAGTCTGGAGTTTGAATCAAAATGGGAAAGCTATGAATCAAAATGGGAAAGCTACAATAATGCCTGTATATTCGGTCTTGCAGGATTTTGAAGAACAATACAACACAAGTTATAGAACCACCTTCCACTACTGAAGAAGAGGAGGAGCCCTTACCTGAAGAGTTTGTTCTAGTCGAGAGGACCCTACCTGATGATACTGTTGAACAAATCATATTTTCTTCCGGTGGGAACGTTGATGTGTATGATCTCCAAGCCTTATGTGATAAGGTGATAAAACTAATCCCGTTGTCTTCCACGTATTTTGCACTTATTATGCTTTCTTTCAGTAAGGTGAAATATTATTAATATTCAAAAAGGAACACAGTGTGAGGCATCACAGAGTTACCACCTTAGAGAACCAAACAACACCATGCTGTCAATTTTTGATTGATTGCTTCTGAGCTATTGACTAATTTTTTCTGTGTCAACCAAACCTATGGCTCTGTTCTACAATAAGAGGTTATTAATGGGAAAGGTCTATTAACATTTAATGTTGAAATACTAATTCAGGCCATCTTCACTGGTTACCAGAGCTACAAGATTCGACTAGACTAAATATCCCATTTTGATATTAAATGTAACACCCCCAAATTTCAAAGTCAACTTGAGAGTTACAAAGTTTACTTTATTCATAACTTAGCGGATAATACATTGTAATAATTTAAAATCTCCTAAGCAAACCACTCGATATTTATATGACAAAACCACCTAGGAAGTAAAATATGACAAAGACTATAGAATTTATTACTTAATACTAAACTTTGGATTAATTAAGCTAAAGCATATAGTATTCATATTTCAAGTCATGTAGTAAGCATTGATTGAAAACCAACTAAAATTAATTAATTACAAGCTTGTGAAATCAAGTTCATTTGACAAGATATTCTGGACCCATAATTTTTATCAACTTTTTTAATTACATATTTCATCAACTTTTATTAAAATCTACTAATAATCTGAATTTTTTTTAGCTAAACCAGGGGCTTAATTGTCACACTTACAAGAATAGTCCCCTCACACATTGTTTAATAAAATGAGTATTAAAATACCTAGTAGAACACGTGCATCCATATACTACGTTATCACATAAAACTCAACAATTCATGCAATCATTTCATCAAGAGTAGTTGACGGTTGAACTTTTCTTTTTCTTCTATTTATTCTATAAAATTATTTGAAAGGCAAAAACAACTAAATTAATTTAGTTCTAGTAAAACATGTATGGGCTTAAGAGCTAAGGCATTGGGCCATGCTTGGACTGACTTGGCTAGGCAATACATGGTCCGGACTTTTTATCTTAAAAGACCAATAACTTAATTGATAATATTAAGTCTCAAAAAGAAATATTTCACGGTGTTGCAGTAAAGCTTTCTGATAGAGATGAAACCAAGGTACCCGAAGGGAACCTAGTCCCATCACCATGATGTTCTGCTCCTTGACCCAAGAATAGGCTTAAAGCACAAGTTGGTGCATTCCTTGAGTTTTCAAATTTTGAGAAAAATGTAGCTGCATGTGTAACACACCAAAAGTTCCTAGGTAACTGGACTCCAATATATTATTTTGAGAAAATATGCTGTCTGTCTCTCTGTGGAGGCCTTTTCCCATTTATGAGACAATTTTAACCCCAACATCCCTCCTTAAGACAACAGTCCTTATTTTAACTTTAAACTCTGAATTCCCTCCACATCTTTTCAGAAGAATTTCTCCTCAATCAACCTCTTTCCAATGCTCTTGGGAAGCTGGAATACATCATCCTGATAGACTTAGTAGAGAATAGAATAGACTGCACATGCTACACCCAAATGCAACGGATATGGCCTTGTTGGCCCAAGATTTGAGCCTGGAATTTATTTATATATCTCGGATTTAAATTCAACAGCTGTGAGTTTGGAAGTGTCAATTTGAACCCATAAACATTTTAAGAGATATGTTACCCTCCTTAAAGCCAGGATTCTCTTAAAATCCACCGTTTCTCATTAATATCTACTCCTGAGAACAAGATTTCAGATTTCAATATATTCAAGTCGCCTAGCTTTCTTTACTTGTGGCGTACAAAATGATTTTATACTGAGCCAAATGGAAGAATTTCACCCTCTTCCTGTTGAGAAAAATTCAAGATAAAGATTCAGTTTGATTGGTTGGAATTTGGAATACCCCATCATATAGCTTGGACGCTTATAAAACTCTTTGATTCGGGTTCTCTCATTGTTTGAGCCCATTACTTATTTAGATTTTGGTTGGGGTAGGAGCAGAAGACGGAGACAATTTAGTCAAATATCGATAAGTGGGAAAAAAAGTTTCTTTGAGTTGAACAGAGATGATCAGGGACGGGAATAATTTACTGTAAATTAATTAATTTGTATCATGTTCCATTGACCTGGATTGTACTTGTATGACTTTACTGACAGTATCCTAATTGATTCACAAAATACTAGTACGGTGAATATTTGGAAGTTTAGTTAGCTTACCTATTTGGTGGTCCAGCTCGTCACCAATTATTTTCTTGAGGCTAGTTTTGACTTTTTTGTGAGGAAACATAAATCAATATATAGCTTATTTCCTTGTTAAATTTGATAGGTTGGTTGGCCTCGGAGGCCACTGACAAAGCTAGCTGCTGCTCTGAGGAATAGTTACATGGTGGCTACTTTGCATTCCATAAAGAAATCAACTGGAGAAGGTATTTAGTAATAGGCTTTTTCTGTTGAAATTACCTTTTCCTCAGACTGGCTGTCTATTATGATGTGTTATTAGTAAATTATTCTTAACCTACGTAAATGAGTATTACAGTTTCTTTTAAACTAAGTGACGGACATCTTAGTGTACTTGCGGAAGTTGCTTGGCAGAGGGGAATGACCAAAAGGAGCTGATAGGCATGGCCCGAGCTACATCAGACCATGCTTTCAATGCAACAATTTGGGATGTTCTTGTGGATCCTTCCTATCAGGTACTCGAATGGTTATAATTTATATGTGGATAATTGACCCTCATTTGTACAAGCTTATACTAATATCGCCGCTTGCTATTTAACTAATTTTAACAAATGCCTTTTTGCATTACACGGCTTTGCATCCTTACCACTGGCCATGATCTTTTGGCTATTCTATAGAGCGTATCCTTGTGAGATATTGGGAATGGTTTTTGACATTCTTGGCTGCATGGATTACAATGTTAGCATGATATGATGCTATCATTCCTTTCTTCACATTTTGTGTTGATTATATTTGTATTTATTAACATACAATCTGGTTTGAAGTTCTAGAAGAACCATCTATACAAAAACCTATTGACAGCTTAAAATTAAAACAGGACCTACTTACTAATACTCCATGTTCGGTGAGGAAAAGATTAATTGTTGATGGTTCTTCAAATATATTCTATTACTATCCTGCGCCAACACTGGATCTTTGTTACACGTTTATGGATGTTGATTCTGCCTTCGGATAATGCAGCTGTAGTTTTCGTTAAAATGCGTCTGGTTCTTTCTTATGACTGTTGAATTATGAGGCTGTAGTTTTGACAATTTACTGGTTATGTAGGGCCAAGGGCTAGGAAAAGCCCTCATTGAGAAGCTTATAAGAGCACTCTTGCAACGGGACATTGGAAATATTTCGCTGTTTGCAGATAGTAAAGGTACATAAACAAGATTATGGTCTGTTGCAAATACTTGACTAGTGGGCTCAACTGTCATATAATTAATCAGTCGAGAAGAGCTTGCAATAATTTTTACGAGCCCTTTGTTTAAGATGCCAATGAGTCTCAAGTTCCAGTGTCAATTTCTAAAACGACATCGTTTCTTACGTTTGATGCAGTTGTGGAATTCTACCAGAACCTGGGTTTTGAGCCCGATCCAGAGGGCATCAAAGGTATGTTTTGGTACCCAAAGTATTAGTTGAGCTCCGTTCAGCATTCATCATCACTGCTAACAATATTGGGTTGCATGTGACAATGTACATGTACCATATTTTTCATGTACGAGATTTGTAAGGGGGAACACATTTTCTTTTTTCTGTAAAGCTCTATTTCTCTGCTCCAGTGATGTCTACTTGTAATTCCTTGCAGCCTTTCGGAGTACGCTATATTCCTCGTATTATACAATCTCAAATTAAACAAATTACGAGATACTTGAAGTGCAATTGCACTCGATATTTGCTTAGTTGAAAAAAAAAATTTGTATTAATTTACTTGCACACCTATTCTGTTCACCTTGGATTACACTTCCTGTGTCAAAAATCTGATCATGCATTGAAAAAAGTGTAACCAAAATATGCCAAACTCATCAAGGTGTAAACAATTATGTACAATGAAAATGATTCAAAAAGAATTTACATGATTAAAAATAGAATATGCTACGATTATTCAGTCTACTTATCACGATAGTTTTAATCAAGGACATGTTTATGGATAGGATATGAAATACTCTGGGATAATTGACACAATAGCCATCTCCATTTCATACAAAGAGTACACCGCAATCCACATCCAAATGTTTGTAATTATTCAGATTCGCGAAGTATGATTATGCACGACAACTGAACGACATTATAGGTGTTTTTAATGTACAGTTCAGATCAAAACACCATAATTAACGCTAAGAATTGACGAAGTTTGAAACTAGACTCAACACTGCAAACTTGAAACTAGAATTAACACTGCACATTGATCATAGCCCATCAATTTAAACTCTCGACAGTAAATCAGTTAGGTCCAAAATGAGCTACTGGAATATTGACAGCAGCAACTATAATTTCTAATGAAGCTATTCATACTGGGAACCTGGCACTGCCTCAGCACCAACTAAAACCCCCAAAACCTGTGGCTTTATACTAGGAAACCAGCATCGATCTAAGTTCACAATATCAGCAGATAATGTTCCAAGATATGGGCATTACAATTTTCACAAGCGATTTACATTTACATGATATGTGCTAATATTTGTAGATCGATGAGAACAAAACTGATTACTTATGGTAAGAAAACCAGATACCTTGGAAATGCACGAAGCCCCATTATAATGAGCCACGTTGAAAGTGCTCTGAAGATGTATCCTTGTTCCGTCTTGACTGATCAGATACCTGAAACAAAAATGTGAGATCTTCCACTGTCAGACGAGTTGCAGTGCCACCACTTTGATCATCGCCAAAAGCGGATGCAATCATTTTTCTCTTGTCATCCTGAAGGCATAAGAAAACAGTAGATAATTCAAATCTATTAATATAAATTGACAAAAACACCTATTAAATTACACTACATTTAATTTTCATTATGTCAACCTCAAATGTTAATAGAAAATGAGACGAGATATAGACGAAAAATTCAACAGATGATGTATTGCTTAAATACTTTAATAGCATTTTACTGCGTTCCAAAAATAAAATTAAATGGGAAAGACGAGTAATTGGAATGAAAAAAGAAATCAATTTTGAGCTTTAGGTTTTCGTCTACATTTTCTCAAAAAAGACGCTTAGAATTGCAACAGCACGCTACTTTTTACATGAACTAAACAAGTACCTAAAAGGAAAGCATATTTGATAATCGGGGTCAACAAACCCTAGGAATGAAAATTGGAGAATTGAACATAAAGAATGGAGTTAAAGAGTTCCTGTTCACCTAACGCATGCATATTAGATTTAGATAAGGTAGGCATGTTATTTGCTCTGATACATGAAGCTGAAGAGGGGATTAACATTAATTAGATTTGTGGATATATGTGAAATGTCGGCCAAGAAGGTGGTCTGGTTAGTAATCACAAAGGATGTACTTTTAGTCAACATTGCAATACAAGTCTCGAGAGTGAAGCTATATAGAGCTAAAATATATACATCAATAAAGGATATTTGGGGTTTTGGGCTCAAAAATTCATAGAGATGAAACTTTGTGCAAGTGAGTTTTAACGGGCTATGGAGAAGTTTTCACGAGTCCCTGTTAAACTGTGAATACCCATCAAACTGAATGGAAAAATGTGGTTTGCAACAAGGAACGGCCATATCATTGAATGGAGAATGTTTTATGTAATGAGAGCTAGCTGAGATGAGAATGTTGGCATGGGAAATTGATAAAATAAGAAAACAATAAAATATGAATATTAGCGTATCTTTGAAATGGTAAAAAACCTTAGAAGATTAACAAACAGAATATTGATCGAGATGATTTCAAGCCATTGAACAGACTAATTTCTGCACAAGAAAGGCGCAACCCTGAGACATGCAAAGATCAAATAAATACCATGAATTATATTTTAAATGAATTACAGTTCTTAAGTAGTATAGGAAGCAATTACTATACTCGAGCAAAATGGAGGAAACACACATGATCAGCTTAAATGTGGAGTGAGGCTAAGTTGTATTGGATTGAGTAAATAAGCCCTGAGAAAATTAATGCGTGATATATATAAATGACGCGGTTAGAGGAAAAAAAATGATGTCATCCAATAAATGAGAATATTAAAGAGGGACGTATCAGATAGATCAGGAAAACATGAAAGATCCGAAATAATCGTAATATAGCTTTTTTCCACTTTCTTGCATAATCTCTATAACAAGTAAATGGATCAACTGGTAAATCATACAAAATATAAACTACCTGAAGAGCTAAAATTCGATCTTCCACAGTGTCCTTAATGGTTAACCGTGATACAGTAACTTCACGCGTCTGTCCTATTCTGTGGGCTCGATCAACAGCCTGATCTTCAGTTGTAGGATTCCACCAAAGATCCAAAAGGATTACACGACAAGCTGCAACCATGTTTAGACCAAGATTTCCAGCTTTTAGCGACATCAACATAACCGACACCTGCGAAACCCAATTCTTATGTGAGGAAGCAGTCCACTGGAGTCAGCAAAGCAAGGTACAAAGACAAGCTCGAAATAGGATGTGGTACACCAAGGAAACCACATTGGCATCTCAAAGCATGTCTAATAGAAGACGTCATGAAAACATACCAGGGGTAATTAGACCCATTTAACAGTCTAGATTAGAAAACGGATGTCATACATGTACCAAGAGTACCCTCATTGAACATTCCCTAAATGGGCACATGAAGCACATAAGTAACAAAAACATTTAAGAAAAACTAATTTATGATCACACACAATTTTGTAGGGTCTATTTTCTGAAAAGAACAATCAAGGCCAAAATGTTGATGCCACAGCGAAAAACAAATTTGGAGCACAAAGTAGGGTTATAAGAAATGATTATGGGATGGAGTATTTTATAATATCTAGACCAAATTTTCTCACGGAATGGAAATGTTCATCAATAATCATCTTCTTGTTGACGTGCTAGAAAAATGGTATTTCCAAGAGAAAACACGGACATGATTCGAAGTCACATGATCCCTTGTGTTTACAACTAGGGTACCAAAACAATTTTGGGAAGGAACAATTCTGATACCGTATTTGATTAAATCGCATGCCTATACACATTCTGAATTCAGACCCCTTTAGTGAAGATCCATATCTATCCCGACTCTGAACTCTTCATTTCAAGTCCTCTTAAACTCTTCTGTTCTAGCGTTTCCATGAGCACCACGGGCTATCAAACGTATTTTTGGGATACTCTACTAGAAAAGGTTATAGTTACTATAATCTTGAGTTTAAGGTTGTTCATCACCTTTGAAGTCACTCTCTGAAAACAAGTTTTTCTTCCACGAACTTCTTTTTGGGGGAAAAGTTCAGAGGGAAATCAATTTTAGGGATGAGACTCTTTACTCTTGGATGCCATTAACTATGACCGAATAACATGCGGTGGAGGACACCATTCTAATATCCCAAAGAGAAGTCGTTATATCCATATCCCTCAAAATAGGAAACCATTCCAAACCCCCCCACTCCCACTTCCACTCTCATCTTCGTCCGTAACAAGAATTCATACCCACGCCTTTGCCTTCCATTGTGATCATGTTCTTAGACTTCCAAAAACTCGTCAATCTCTGAACTAACCTAGAACTTGTATCTCCCTCTTTAAACCATCTAAACTTCAAATTTATTTTGTCTCCAATAGATCAACTCCTTGAAGATTATCTCTTCTAGCCTTTTTTCTCAATAGATAACATTCCTTCCCGAGCTCTTCAATCAGGTTGCCCTCGTTATCTAATTGATCTACAACCTCCAACCTACATAAGTTATTGCCTTTAGGCTCTATCAATCCTCTGATTCCCACAGGCTTCTACATTTTAAAACCAGAGTCAATTCCCAAGCAGCTTCAATTTTGCACTTTGAGGCCTCCCACCAATCGCAAACCTTTTCGACACACTACTGTCTAAACTTAGGATGTCATAACAAGATGCTTCCACGTCTGGAATGAGTGGGACCCTAAAGAAAAAGTAAGAATTGGAAATGTCCGGATACCACACTCACACCTACCTCCAAATTTACATGTGGACACAACTCCTGTCAACCTAAATAAACTATGAACATATCTGATTTACAAGAGCACCTTTTCTCTGAAATTAGACGGTGTGAACTTGGAATTCCGAAAAGGTACATCCGTAAGTTCACACTCTAATTTAGAACAGTCCGAGATTTTCACACTTCTATTCACAAAATGTCCAAACTAGCCCAGCCCATCATCATGGTCACACATCTCACTCTTTTACCCTTCCTCTTTCTCTACCCATGATCCCATCAACAACTTCCTGACTGCCAGCAACTCCTCCACTCTATCCTTCTCATTTCTCAAGAGCACAAACTAAGGTTTAATGGAAAACAATTCATTAATAGATAAAAAGCCTTAGGTATTCACAGGGCATTGAATACTCTAGCAATTTATTGTAACCTAGATTGGACCGCGGTGATCACTAACCAAAAAACCTGAACACTATGAACAAGGATTAGTTGGTCAGCATGTAAAGATAAAAAGGTTTCACTCTCATCATAAGCTTAAAGTGACAACTAGCTATCATTCCATAGCTCAACATCATTGATATCACAATAATTTGTGCAAAGCACACAATAATACAACTGAGGATAAGATTATGCCACTCTCTTCAAAATAATTAAGAAGACCAATGAATATTCGAGAAACGGAAGAAGTTAACATTTGTTTGCCAAGTGCCTTGACAAGTAGAAGTCATCAAATACCACTGGATAAAGTTATATGTGCAAATAAATAACTATTTAACAAAATCACTTCTATTCTCCGTCTTAACACCTCTAAATTCCCATATGCTTGCCGATGCATCTACCATTGAAGTTATACTGTAATTTTCCACTCAAAGAATGGTCCACAGGTTCATCCAATAGATCCACACTATGATCCTTTGCATTTAATCAGATTTACGTTCCAAGTTATAGAATTTAATGGCTAATAGCTATATTTATTTGCCAATCAGAATGTACCAAACCAAAACATATCTTCAGTTTAAAGATAATATTGCAGGTTCTTTAGCATACAAAAGGATAAAGGATTGATAAAACAACAAGCATTATATCAATATTAAAGGGAAATTATCAACATAATATAAGAGCTGACAAGTGAGAACTATATGTCCAAATAGATACTGACGAACATTTTGATAGTCACATCAACCGAGAAGTGGCAATGTCCACGGAGTGAAAACAATGAATTCATTAAAGCTATAAAAAAGAGTAACAAAGAGATAGGAATCGAACTTCGGGTATAGTATTGAAATCTTTGACAGCCCTGTCTCTCGCAAGTAGAGTCATTGTACCATCAAGCCTTCGGTAACTTATACAAGAATCCTTCAGGGACTCCTCAACCAAGTTCAACATGCCAGTCCACTGGGAGAAAACAATAGCTTTTTCAGGTCCGTTGATATCTGAATCTAGGTAACCTATACCTGAAGATGAAGCACTGCTGCTGGTCTTGGGTTTGCAATGTGACCTGAGAATCTCTAAAACCGCTTTGATTTTAGAGGAGAGGTAATCCTTGTGGAGAACCATAGAATTCTCATCAAATTCTGATGAGAAAGGGACATCATTGTCAGTATCACTAGAGATACATCTCCACAAGGTAGGTTTTGAATATACAACATCAGCTCCAAGTTGTTCTTTACATTCAGGGGCTGGGCATGTACTGTCTTCCCCTGTCAAAAACTCGTTGACACACTGATAGCAGAAAACATGTCCGCACATGGTGACAACAGCATTTTCAGGAGGATCCTGTCGAACATCAAATCATCAAACTGTTGTGCAGCATACTTTTGGTGCTAAAGAGAACAAACGATCAGAGAATTAAAAATAAGTAAACATTTAACTTGTTATCAGAAAATAAATTTTGGAACTTACAAACATTTTATTAGTGTCCAAGAGTAGGGAATACCACACAGTGTATCCCTCATCTCAATAGATGGACAAATCGACTATGTATGTGATTGTGAACCATGAACAATGTACATATGTCTACTACAAGACAAACTATCTTTGAAACATCTCATGTTTGAAAGGAACCTTTGAGGAAAACACAAGAACATGATCGGTCAATCGTAAATACAGGTGAGAACGAAAAGAAAAAGTCAGTCCCAAGGGAAGGAAAGGTGTTTCAACTTTGGAAATTCCAGTCTCTTGCAAGACTTCCCATTCTTTTTCCTTCAAGAAAGACCACGTGACACAAGTGAGGAGCATCCCAAGTCCCCTTTTACCTCGTGCAAGTAAAACGTGACCTCCAGCAATATGAGAAAACTTAACATAGAGTTTGATGGTTCAAAAGGCACCACAAAGAGAGAAAATCATGAGCTAATCCCACCACAGTAGCTGAAGTTTATTCAATCTTTTCTCCATTCTGGAGAAAATTCACCACTTTCTAGAGAATATCTATTTGATCTTAAAGTTTTATGTGGCTTAAAACAAAGAAAGTGATGCACAAAGCATCACAGTGCCATCCCTAAGCTTCTCAAGGTAGAATCATAACCAAAGATTCTTGGTATGCTACTCATAAATCAAATGCAACATAGGTCAATTTTATTATCTATTTAGCTCTTGTTTGGGCTCCATTATTTCCAAAATCCATTTTTTCAAAATTCATTTTCAACCAACATCCTTCCATAAAATAAAATTATAGATTGTTGAAGATATAGAAATAATAA
>CAIGRL010064198.1:0-11317 GCA_903798325.1 Fraxinus xanthoxyloides | reverse complement strand
AAAATGGACACTCAAAACACAAAGAGAACAGCCCCTAAGTGATTTGGAATGTTAATTTGGTTGTCCTTATCAATTTTGTGTTTCTTGCCTTCAACTTTCTGTGTAAAAAATGTCTAATTGAAAGTAGATTAAATATAATCTTGTACGTGAATACTGGGGGCATTACTTCCATTCTGTTACGAATATAAATTACTATTATTGGCGTATGGAATCTCGGGGAGGGCATCCGTCAATTTTGTGTACTGTTGATGCTAAAAATTCTGGAACCAAGCTCAGTTATTATGTTCAGCTGTGAATAGTAGGGGCGGCCAATTAGACTTCTGATAGTCAGAATCAGTTTTCTTGAGAAGAAAACCTTGAAGAACAACAATAAATTTAATTTTCTAATACTGAAGTCAATGGCCTTGGGGGTTTTATATTGAAGGGGTTATGACAGGTGTCCTCAAGAGGACATTTGTCTTGTGTTCAGCTGTAGTACTAGGTGGTTGGTTCATGTTTTGGACATGAAGTGGAAGTCACGTTGAGCTAGATTCTCACACGCTATTGCAATTTCACTAACACTCTAATTGAGCCATGCCCATCTTTTAGGTTGAGCTGGTCCTTGCGAGCTCATTGCCTTGGTGTCATGGTGGCGAAGTTTGTTTCATTTTGAGCTCTGCCTCTCAAGTTTGACTTCGTCTTGTTTAATTTGAGTTTGGTTGGGCATTTGTGGTTTTTGAGGTCAGTCTGTTCTGCCCAAATCACTGCATTCAGCCTACATATTGCGTGTGACCTCCACGCTCACTGTTGGTGCTAACCTGAGCTAAAGCTTTTGGTCTTTGGTGATGACCAGGTTCTTCAGACTTGTGAGTCCTTTGTTTTGTTAGGTGACTTTTAGGATTTAACTATGACTCTTTTTATTTAGAAAGCCCTGTGGAACCATGCAGATTTCCTTATATAACAATTTGAAGCTAAAGAAGCCTCTCTCTCTATGATACACTTTCTGTTATAAATTTCATTCTTTTTTCCCTTTGGCAAACTGTAGTGAACCACAGACTAGGCAACAATGGGCATGCTGTGGCTGACACTATGCTGGTATCCCCCAGAATTCAGTTTTCGTTGATAACACTTAATTTCATTTTGAACATATGTAACTTTCTATTTTTGACTTCGATATCACCATCTGAACCTCATTTTTTATATGGACTTTGTTTCTTGCACTGCTTACTTTCATTTTATGGTCAGCAGTCAGTTTGTGTATGAAAGCGTTTGCTTTCATGTTCTCCACGTATGAATCATGGCCAATGAATTTGTCATGTCTGATGGTTTTTATTATGTATTTTGTAACTACAAGTTTACGATAGTGTTTATCTTCCAATGCTCTAGACGCTATAAATTCTTTGCTAGATTATTTTTCTTTTGTGGTGACTGTAAATTTATATGCTGAAGTTGGTTTAGGTTGCAAGGGTGAGAAATGCTTTGGCCTATGCTACACACAGATTTTTTCAAGAAAATGGCTTCGTTTGGATCTCTAGTCCCATTGTTACTGCTTCGGATTGTGAAGGAGCTGGTGAACAATTTTGTGTGACAACTTTGGTATGCTGTTCTTGGACAACATCCTATATTTGACATTAATTCATAAATCTTGGAGGAGCTGCATATTTCAATTATTTGAGCTCTCCATTATTGCTCAAGGATCATGGCGTTGTGCTTTGTCTTTTCAACTTACTTTTCTCGTCGTATGGTTTAATTTTTACATTGGATTTATGTGTTTCTGTTGCCTCCGGTTCCTTTTTAATTTGAGTGGGAAGTGGTGTGGTGAGTGTTGCAAAGATATTAACAGTGTTCACCAAATGTAAAATTTCTCAATCTCTAAAATTGCAGTCCTCTTTTTCAACATGGAACATTATTCTGAATTTCACCTCATTTCCAAATCATGCGTAAGTTGTGATAGCCTCCCCTCCTTTGGATTGGAACAATATTTTTCTCTTTTTTTATCTCCTCTATACCAAATGTTTTATTCATGAAATAAATTTAATACTTGCCAGTGGAGCTCCATGGGTGCAGTGCATGCATATGCTATTACTGTTCCGAGAGCTTTGTCCTTATAATTGAGTTTGATCATGTTACAATTGCCTTTATATATGACACATCATATGGTTCATCTAATCACATTTTTTTTTTCACCCAACAGGTTCCTACTTCTGGAGAAGCTGGCGACTCTCCGGTGAATGCTATCCCTAAAACCGAAGATGGTTTAATTGATTGGTCTCAAGTAAGTGCTCAATATAATATTGAATTTTCTTTGTTCTAGTAAGTAGTACCAGCAATTAACGTGCTGAAGGCCAACCAATCTCAGCATATTCACTTCCTTGGCTTTTTAGTTATATCACTGAATTGGCTAATCAGCAAATTCTTAATATCACTGAAATAGCTTCATTTGCTTTCCCCTATTTGTGTCAAGTGCAGCTATTGCAATTTTGATTTTCTGATTTCTTAGACAAATAGTTTCCTTTCATATTTTTCACAGGACTGGGTGTTTTATTGCAAATATAAATATAATGATGTCTTATAAATTGTTTTCCATCTCATATTTGTTTTATCAAATGATATTGCAATATATATTGAATTTGGCGTGGCTACTTGCATGCTATTCAATTTACAGTTAATGGAGTTTCAAAAGCTTCACATGTTGTGTACCACATTGAACACGATCAATTATGTGCAATAAACGCTTTTGCAAGTCTAACCTTGAGTAAATGTGATGGATCACTCTTCATCTATCTGGTATACATTCCAGTAGTAAACTACTTCCATATGTGTTGAAATACTCCTCTTTCCAAATAGCTCCTTCTAGAAATGAATTCAATTAAAAATTCCAGGCCATATAGATCCCATAGAACAAAAACTGAAATTTCTCTGCTCATCATAACATGGTTGTCCAGGGGAGCATGGAGTGTTTAGGGCCATATGAGCTTTTTACGCCGACTTTTTTATGGGTGATCCAATCTGCAGAAGTTACCATTAAAAGATGGAAATTTTTGTTTTGTGCGTATTTTTGAGTGAATTGAGTAATAAATTCTCTAAAGTTGCACTTTAAACTAATCAAAACTGGAGTGGAAGAAAAAGAAGGAATAGAGAAGGCTTAAAGGGAGTACACAGATCCTGGAAGAGAGTTGATAGAGCTGCATTCCATCTTCTCTAGATATCTATTAACATGATCAGTGATGCATGCAGGAGTGCAATAATGTCTTTTACTGGTCAACATTGTAAAAACTTGAGCTGTTTCATTCTTTAGATCCATTGGGTTTACTACTGATATATGAGATCTAACGTATGTTGGGGGAAATCTACTTATTCTTCTTTTCCTTTTTCTTACACAACAGGGAATGAGAAGTTGGTGCATGGAGTTAAAAGTAACTTTAGCAATTTATGAATGTGATACTAGTGAATAAATATTTCTACACCCTTTAATATGTCATGTTTGAGTGAGATCATGTTTCAACCTTAATCCTGTCTTTCTTACATGAATTAGTGCAGTAGCTGCTCGTGCTAAGTGATTTGTATTTTTACAATAGTCTCAATTCTTCAAAATATGCTGATGCAAGTCAATCTCTTGTCTGTGAATAGCGCCAAACTTTTACTGGTAAATTATTTATAATGCATTTGCTTGGCAGGACTTCTTTGGGAAACCTGCATTTCTAACTGTATCTGGGCAACTCAATGCTGAAGCATATGCTACTGCTCTTACTGATGTATACTTCTCCTCCCAATATTTTCAATTTATTATGCTATCATTCTTTTGCCCTTATATCTCTCTTCCCTTATTTATGCTCAACTTCTACTGTCGTTCAAACTACTTCAGTGTTGCGCTGTTGCTTTTACTTTTTGTTTGGTAATTGGTCTTCTAAAGTCTGACAAAGCCATTTCCTCTCTACCAGGTGTATACGTTTGGTCCAACATTTAGAGCAGAAAATTCTAACACTTCTAGGCATCTTGCTGAGTTCTGGGTATATTTGTTATTCCCTTCAAACTTTTGAGGTTCAGTTCCATCAATACTTAGTTATTTCCTTGGGAAAATATGCAAAATTCACATCCAATACGAAAAAAAGTGTTAACAGTTAATTTCCTTTCTAAGATGATCGAACCAGAACTTGCATTTGCCGACTTAGACGATGACATGGCCTGTGCAGCTGCCTATCTACAGTATGTAGTATGTAACTTTTCACATCTATTATGTGCTTATTGGAAATACTTGGATTTGTCTTGTATTCATCTGATGTGCCTGTTTTTATACGAAAGGTGGAGTACGTTCTAGAGAACTGCAAGGAGGATATGGATTTTTTCAATACTTGGATTGAGAAAGGAATCATCAAACGCCTCAGTGTATGGGTTTCCAGCTTTTTATACTAGACATTGCATGATCCTATTATAAATTATTTATATTTTCATCAGGCATCTAAATACTTTGTTTTTGACACTCCTTTACACGGTCGATGCTGGTATATGTTTCTGATGGTTTGTTCTTTTCCAATCATGTGTCCAACAGGATGTTGTAGAGAAAAACTTTGTTCAGCTGACTTACACCGATGCAGTTGAGCTTCTCGTAAAAGCAAAGAAGAAATTCGAATTTCCGGTACTTGCAATTTCTTGGTAGTTATACCATTTTTGCGATTGATCTTGTTTGCATGCTTTTGCCAAGAATTATTGCTATCATGAGTCAGTTTATGATCTTGTGGTGTACAAGATACTGAACTAATTGTACAAGTGCATAATGCATTGACACGGACACGTGTCCGATACGTCGACACGCGATTTTTCAAAAAATTACTGACACGACACGTCGTCGACACGTTGATTAAATTCTTTAATAGAGTATAAATTTAGTTTTATACTTGTTATTAATTTTTTTTCTTGTTGAAATTTTTTAAATATGAATACTTATTTGTTATTTACTAATAAATTTGAGTTAAAATATATAATATTATTAATAGAAAAGAAAAACATTTATGATATATCGACACGCACATGTCAGACACTGATACGCTACTCTAATTGAAGTGTCTGTACTATAGAAAGTACATTAATTATTTTCTCGAGGAAAATCTTGATATACTAAATAACTTACAACAAAATCAATTTGTCTAATCAAGCAGGAAAGGTTGCAAGATATACCCACTAAAACCAATATGAGATGGTGCTACACTCTACCTTAAACTTCTCGTGCAAAATTTCCTCCCTTCTAGAGTAATTTACACGTATTGCTGAATGCTGATTGTTCTCCTGAGACGTTCAGTCAGTCTCTTGATTTATACTGAAGACTGGATAATAAGATTTTAACTTTTCCGAACACATCAATATATTAATCAGTTGCATGCACTTCTGATAGGTACAATGGGGATGTGATTTACAAAGTGAGCATGAACGATATATCACTGAAGAGGAGTTTGGTGGATGCCCTGTAATTATTAGAGACTATCCAAAGGCATGAATATTGACCTAAAACAGATTAACAGTAATCTCTTCGCAGAACTGGTCACTAATTCTTTTCTCTGAAAAACTCAGGAGATTAAGGCATTTTACATGCGGCAAAACAATGATGGAAAGACTGTTGCAGCCATGGATATGTTGGTTCCTCGGGTACTACTCTGTTGATACATTTTCTGAGACATTATACTTCAGTTGCACGACCCATACATCATTTGAATTTAATAATAATTGCTTCTTAATCCTGAATGTGTTTTGCATGTAAAAATGTGCATTACATACATCATATGTACATGTGGTGGTGCAAGTTATTAATTACATAGTAATATGGTGTCCTCATTTTTCCGGCCATTGAAACATTTGCCTTTTCTTCCTTGACGTGCAATTGAGTGATTACTAAGGATATTTTCATCTTACCTTCCAGTACTCTGTGACCTTGTTTGATGGAATAGTCAGGTGATTGTTCCTTTTACAAGAAAAACTTTGTTTATGTAAATAGCACATGTATGGTGTGTATCAATTGGGTGTACGTTCGCAGCTAGACTTGTAAACTTCTCCTGTATGTTTAGAATTGATTCCACCATCACATCCTTTTTTGCCCCATCAGGCATTATGTTCTTAAACTGATCATAGATACCCGAATCTTCATTTTTGTGTGTTTTTTGGGGTGGGGGGTGGGTGTCCAAGAAGCCTTTATTTGGTAAAATTGTGTTTTTCCCTCTTCAAATTTTATATTATTATATTTGACTGCCGAATGTGATATTCTTTCTCAGGTGGGTGAACTTATTGGCGGAAGCCAAAGAGAGGAGCGCCTTGACTATTTAGAAGAACGGTTGGATGAATTGAAGCTCAACAAGGAGAGCTATTGGTGGTATCTTGACTTGCGGCGTTATGGTTCAGGTGAGAGACCTTTACATAATCTGACACTACTCTCATGTTGCAGTTTTGTATCAGCTTTTAGTTATTGTTGAAATCCTTCAACTTCATTAGATATAGCAACCGATTTAATTGGTACCCCATGTGTTAACACTCCTTGACTGCTATCTGTCTTTGGAAGTATAACCTGGAATATGTAAACAAAATCCTGCAATTAGGTTTCAGTTGGCTCGAAGACTGTCATCATTTTTCTCTCTCCACAACCGTTTTGAAGCGCGCGCTCTTCAAAAATAATCATTTTTCACGATTCCCCATCACTTTTCTCTACTTAATCACACTTTCTACAAAAAAATCACTTTTCAATCACTTCAGACGAGCACTTTTAGAATTTTTCCTTTCTTTCCCATCCTTATTTGCATTTCCGTGAATACTTTCAAGTTTAAAATGAGCAAAGAAAAATGATTAGAATGAATTTGATAGAATTTTTTTCTGTCTCCAGTTCCGCACGCTGGATTTGGGTTAGGCTTTGAAAGGCTTGTGCAGTTTGCAACTGGAATAGAGAACATCAGAGATGCAATACCTTTCCCTAGAACACCTGGCTCAGCTGAATTTTGAAGTTGGTCGACACGGTTCAGAGTGCAAGTAGAGTGACTCAAAAATCTCAACTTTGTTCTCTCTCTTTGCAACAGAAAATCCTTGTCCTTTGCAGATGAGAGTTAAGTATAGACGAGGTGGTTGATGGTTTTGATTCATGGAATCAAAGTCTAGACTTTTCTGTTTTATTGGTACTGTTTATGCAAAATCTATAAAGGGATTAGATGTAACATTGATTCATTGTATCAAATGATAGCTTCACTGAATAATTTAATTAATTCCAAGTACTACTTGATTGTTAGGAATGATCCCTTGAAGCTGTGTTAAAAACTGAATTTCGAATGAAGTTTCATTATTCATTTATATATACAAATTCTTCTTATAAGCTTACTTTCCTCTCTCTTGGCTTTCGATCGAATGATTCCTTATCTTCATTCAAAAGTTGCAACTTCACGAAAGATTATAGCATTAAGATGAGTGGCTAAGTCACAGTTCGTTCTAAAATGGTAATTGCTCGGAAATTCTTGGGAGGTAGAAACAACAGTTAGTTGCACGGTTGAAGATTCATGTGTTCCCAACAGAAGAAGAAGAATCTGCTGCCAATGATGTCTTGGGAAGTTTCAAGTGCCGGCCTTGACTATAGGCGGAGTAGTTGCTTAAGGCTCTATCTTGAGGAAAGGTCCCAAATTCCTTTTATAAATAATGAAGAAATTTTCTCAGACAGAGTTTCATATTTTTCAAAGCGATAAAAAAAGTTTATTATGCATTTGAGGCTGGATATTTTTTTGCCTCATTTTCACATCGATTCTTCGATCTCTCTTTTCTGTGTCAGCTTTTATTTTATTTTCTCTACTTATCTTCAAATTGAACATTCTATAAATTCTCTAGCTTGCATTACAGTCTTTGACAATAATAGTGCCAAGTATGATTTCTGCTTTAAATTTTTATGACCTCTTTTATATTTTTGTGTTTTTTGAATTTTTCTTGTTTTTCAATTCTGGCTCGAAAGTATAAAATTTGTCAGATTTTTCAATTGTTACATCTATTCTTTAATTGAAAATTGTACTCGGATGGTAAACTCAATGTTTTATGCAACTAATTAACTATAAGCATGCAAGGTTAATGTAAAAGGTCTCACATATAAGCCACTATCATAAATATGTTAGGGAATATCAAGTTGAAAGTGTTAAATCAATAAGATTTTAAGCGAAAAAATAAAAATTGCTTTAAAACACTTAATGGAAATATGTGATTACCCTAAGGTATTTTTGAATATACTAGTTACAATTGCATGTCCAAGAGATGCTTCTCAAAGTTGAATGATAAAATCTCAACTTGAATCAACGATGTCACAAAAAATGTTGAATGGATACGACACGGTGTCTATTAAAAAAAAGGTTATTAAAACAGTTTGATTATGATAGTACAATTTTTAGTTTTCTATTAAAGATTCTATAAGAGTAAATTTAATTATTGTTTAGTAGGAATTAAAATAAGATTTTAAGAAAATCTTAATAAAAGTTCATGAAGTATGTAATTAAAAAGTCGTGACTACCATGAAATATGAAGTTAAAATTACTTGTTGATTTTGACTTTGATTAAAAATCTTAATTTTAATTTCCACAAACTGTGGTTTAAGTTAGAGATTTGAAAGTTCTATATTATTACTTTTAATTAATATTTTTATTTTATTATCATATATATTTTAAATAGGGAAAAATGCATAATTACCAACATTTAAAAATACACTTTTTTAAATTTGACAAACTTGTTAAATTCTTTCAAAAATCAGTTGATATTAATTAAATAATTTTTAAAATTAAATAAGTTAAAGTCATAATACCATACAATTTATGATCACTTTTATGTAGGAGTCGTAATCACAAAATGTTACAGTCATAAAGAACAAATTTTTAGGTCTCAAGGTTTTATCAATCACAATTTATCAAATTAATAGGTTACAATTTGTTTATCGATCACAAACTACAATTTTTATAGGTCATAACTTATTTTCACAATCATAAATTATTAAATTAATTAGTCAATAAGTTATTTCTCGATTACAAATTATTAAATTAATTGGTTACAATTTATTTATAGACATGACATAAATTGTGGGTCACAATCACTAATTTAATCACAAATAACCTACTTTTTAGGTCACATTATTTATTGATGACAGATTATTCGTTTTATTAGTCACAATTACCCAATAGTTAATCATAAACACTCTTCATCTGACTTGTTCCGTCCCACCACCACTGGCGCCACAAAAAAAAAACAACGATATCACCTTACAATCGCCACATCACAACCTCCAATGCATCACACACAGATCTACCACAACCCATCATCATCGCATACACCATTCCACACACATACGAACACACGTACCACAAAATCGATCCACATACCCCGCAACCCACTACCACCACAACTCGTCACCACCACCAAACCCAAAACAACAAGCTAAATAGGTAACGCCCAACTACGACAGGGTATCTAAGTTGGTAGATTGAACAAGGAACTCCCACCCGCACCTCAATCCACAACCACAACCACCACTTTCACATCAATATCGCCGACGATGTGGCAAGTTTACAAGCTCTAAGTTCATTAATTTGGAGAAAAATCAATCTAATCTTCTGATCATAGACCTCACATCACTGAAGTCACAATCATTAATTGAGAAGAAGTCTCCATTGTTGAGGTGAAGAAATTCAATTGGATTGACTTCTCTAAGTCGACTCAGTTGAACTAGTTGGCAGGCAGCAAGAGAACATGACTATGGAGAAGAGGAGTCACCACCGATCGATGCGCACTGCTTCTAATAGCGGCAATCGTCGCTGCCAATCACTAGATGCATGAGAAGGAGGCCAAGCAGTAGATTTTGTCCGCCTCACCTCCTTGGCACTACCACGAAGGCAGAAAACAAGGTGGAGATTGAATTCTTTCTAGATGTTGTAGTCGACAATAGGTGCAGACCGAAGTTGGTGTAGATAAGAGTAGTGTTCTAAAAAGTGCGCCTATGCGGGAAGCGTTCACGAAAACGCTTCGCATTGAACCTTAGCGAGAATTACGTTAACCGCTTAATGCTCGCATAAGCGTTCCTAGGCGCGCCTAGTTATTAGGAACTCTTAGAAGCGCCTTCGCCTCAAGCCCAGATTTTGAAGGGGCCCAATTTTTTTAAAAAATAATACTCACAATCCAGACTCAGTAGCCGACTATCTCTTCAAACTTCAAAAACTCCAAACTCCAGAGAATTGACAAGACGAAAAAATGGCGCAAAACCTCCAAATTTTTAGCACACCGCACTGATTTGGGTATCATGTATGTTTAACAGTAGGAGTTTATTATGCTTTATATTATATTTGTAATTTTAGGGCATGTGATTCTCGGTATTTTATGGATTCTCAGTAAATTTTGCTTACAATTCTTATTTCTCTTTGTGGTTTCCTTCAATCAATCAAATGTTTTGAAATTTGGATAATAAATATATTGTACTGTAAATTTTACTATTCCAAACAAGAGTCAAGAAATGATCAAAATGAAATAAGGGAGCCCATGGATGATGATTTTTTATCGGGGGATATGAAGGACGAATTAGATGAAGAAGAAGATATTGAATTGAAGTCCGATAAAAAACTTAGATTAGATAAGATTTAATCTACAAGTTATACGTTATGTAATTGTGATTTTGAGACTTATCTTTACGTAGGAATTATTAAGTACATACAGTATTTTATAATTTTAGATGTTTGATGTGTATTATTTGAATTATTGAATTTTTTTACAATGATTAAAAATAAAAGACGTTTTTTACTCCTAAACTTCGTCTAAGCTCGTAAAGCTTGAAGTTTGACCTCCACATCTAGCCACGTTTTACGCTTTTTAAAACACTAGATAAGAGTGAGAGATGTAGGGCTTGGGTTGTTTGAGGGTAGGACGGTGCTGGGTAGGGTCTCATTTTTGTATGGTTTGGGTTGTTTTGGGGTGCCGTCGAGTAGGGTTGGGTGGGGTGATTTTGTATTAATACTTGAGTTTTGAGAGAATTTATTTGAATCGTGACTTTTTAAATGTAAAATTAAAATATATTTTTGTGTGTAATTTCCTCTTTTAAATATGGAAAAAACTCATATTTAAGAGATTAAGTACGAAACATTTCAAAATTAAGAAATAAGGTTTATTATTTCAAAAAGGGTTATTAGCACAAAACGTCCATACGTTTGATAGTGAGTGTGCAAAACGTCCCAACGTTTCTTTTTTTGCATTTTTGCCCTTATTTCAACGTTTCATTGCGAAAAACGTCATTTTCACCATTTTCAATGTAAAATGACCAATATATCCTCATATTTAAATAAAATAGAAAAATAAAAATAAA
>CAIGRL010064158.1:0-18715 GCA_903798325.1 Fraxinus xanthoxyloides | reverse complement strand
ATGGTGAAGCTGAAGGACAAGAAGCTAAAATCAAGGAGGTTCAAGAAAAGCTAATGGTTAATGAAAATCAAAGAGAAATCCAAGAAATTAGTTCTTTAACTACAAGATTGGAAGTTTTGAAGAGGGATCGAGGGAAGAGGAGCAATAATGATGAGAGTAAAGCTGGTATGGTGAAAGATACGGAAGAGGAAGGTAAAGGGATTAGTTTACCGGCGGCGGAATATGGAAGCGCAGAGGAAAAGAAGCCAAAGAAAAGGGGAAGAAGGAAGAAGGCAGAAATGAAAGAAAATGGGGTTTTAGTTCCCGATGAAAATAATCCTGAAGGGGAAAATGAGGAAGAAGAAAGATTAGATTTGCATGAGGAAGAAACCAATGGAGAAAATGATAAAGGAAATGTTGATTCTGGTGAAGGGGACTTGAGGGTCAGGAGATCATGTCAAAAGGCAAAGGAGAAGATTTGGCAACTCTGTGAAGAAATCAATAATCCAGTAGCAGTGGACGAGGATGAGGTTCCCAGGGAAAGAAAGAGAAGAAAAGGTTCTAAAAAGAACAAAAAGGCTAAAACTGACGAGGATGGTGGAACTGGGGGCAATCAATTTCGGGTGGAAGAGAAAAATGGAAATGAAGGAAAGAAGAGAAGAAAAAAGACGTCTAAAGATGAAGATGGAGAGAAAGCAAAGGAGTCGAAGATGAACAAAGAAACCCAATATTCACTTAGACCCAGGAAGGTTAAAGAAGATAAAGTACGAAAGCGGAAATGTCCACAAAAGACAGATGCGAATGTAATGAAATTTGGAAATTTAGAACTTCCACTTACTGTATTCATATCTGCTAATTTATTTTTTTTCTGCAGGTCATGTAGTCTGAATCATTAATTAACTGTGTTTGTGCTTGAATTTTGTTGCTTTATTTACAGGGTAATGTGATTGAGTCAAATATGTGTCACCAGTGTCAGAGGAATGATAAAGGAAGGGTTGTCCGGTGTACAAGATGTAAAACCAAGCGATATTGTGTTCCCTGCATGGTTAGATGGTATGAAATTCTTGACAACTCCAAATATTTGACCAGTATTTTATATATATGTCCTCAGTCTTCTACAATTACAAGCCATTAGGAAGTAACATAGTATGCCCGCATTCCTAAATCTTACTCATTACAATTTATTGATGATATGCTGTCCTTGGTAATGTGCAAAATTGTTACCACTTTTCTTATATTCCAGATAACTTCATTGTTGACGCGAGGTATTCACCAATTTTAATTACAGATATCATTGAATATAGAAAATGGGATTTATCAAATATTTTCTGACTGAAAAGCTGGTTTATGTTGTAGAGGTATTCACCAATTTTAATTACAGATATCATTGAATATAGAAAATGGGATTTGTCAAATATTTTCTGACTGAAAAGCTGGTTTATGTTGTAGACATTGCCCTGATTCTTGATATGCATGTTGATCATGTAAAGCCTATATCTTGGCGACACTATTTGAATAGAGATCAAGCCCTCTGATTATCTTCAGTAACTTTACCAAATCCAATGTACTTGTGTGCGTTGTTGCTGATTTCTGGAATTCCTTTTCGTTCTTATAATTAGGTACCCGAAGATGTCAGAAGAAGCATTTGCTAAAAATTGTCCAGTTTGTCTTAAGAATTGCAACTGCAAATCATGCTTACGGATGGATGAAAAAATTAATGTTGGTTTCTTTTACTTTACTTTTTCTTGCTTATGTAGATGCTTATTCTTGTGCAATGGATATAATGTGTACTGTAATGTTTGTCAGACTGTGGAGACATTAGCAGTGGAAATTACAGATGATCAAAAGGTTCAATACTCTACTTATGTTGTAAAAGTACTACTACCCTTTCTGAAACAATTTAATGCAGAACAAATGATGGAGATGGAGATGGAGGCGAAGCATCAAGGTATGTCGTCTAATTACATTTTTGAAGTGCTCGAGAACTTATTAGAAATGAGGCCCTTCATTTTCCTAGAATTTTAGGATCCCTTTAGTCTGGGAACTTTGTAAGATACATATATATTTCCTCTCTGTCTTGATAAAACAGCACAAGTTTGATGACTGCGTTGTCATTTTACAGTTGACTTAGGATTAAGTGAAAAGGTTCATTATAAGTACTAGGATAACAGAATCTGAATTTTAATGTTTTGCCGCATGTAAGTTGAAGCTACATTTGACTACATTTGTTGAGTTTGTTAATCATTTTCTGTTTACTTGGTCAGGGTTGTCAGTTTCAGATGTAAGGCTTGAAAGAGCAAAATGCAAGCGGAATGAGCGTATTTATTGGTAGGTTCTCAAGACAGTCTCTTCTATTCTTTCCTCTGATTTGCACAGAAATTGATTTTATTTTTTGTTCTTTTTGGCAGTGACAATTGCAGAACTTCTATTTTTGATTATCATCGAAACTGTCTGTTGTGCTCCTACGACCTCTGCCTTAGGTGTTGCAGAGAGCTTAGGGACGGCCACCTGCAGGGAGGTGATGAAGAAGTGATTCTGCAATTTGTTGACTATGGATTTGATTACTTGCATGGTGGCAAGAAGGGGACACACCGAATGCCAAGGAGAGGCGGCTCGGCAAAAGTGGTTGATTCATCGACCAAAAATAGAACTTGCAATTTCCATCCTGAACTTAAGTGTCCATCTGAATGGAATTCCGAGGAAAATGGTGTCATTCCTTGTCCACCAGAAAACAAGGGTGGTTGTGGTCAAGGAGTTTTAGGATTGAAACGTTTATTACCGGATAATTGGGTAGCAGAGTTGGTTGTAAAAGCAGAAGAGATAATTAACAAATATCAGGTCGAGGATGTGCCTGAAGATTCAGGCCAATGGCATTCTTATTCTAGACTTACTGGGAAAAATGACGTAGGCAGTAGAAATCTGCGCAAAGCAGCTTCTCGAGAAAATTCTAATGACAATTATTTGTACTGTCCAACTGCCGTTGACCTGCAGCATGGGGATCTGAGGCCTTTCCAAAGGCATTGGTTTAAAGGAGAGCCTGTAATAGTTAGCAATGTGCTTGACAATACCCTTGGTATCAGTTGGGAACCAATGGTTATGTGGCGTGCTTTCCGTCAGATAAAAAATGGTGGTCATAGTCAACTTCTTGATGTGACTGCTATAAATTGCTTGGATTGGTGTCAGGTTAGTTTAGTTCTCTGTTTTTGTTCTGTGTATTGATGTTTAGCATGCTGCAACATGTTTCAAAAATCTTGTCACTGCATTCTCAGCACAATGGATTACATTCCAAATTCGCGAATCAATTTCGTATTGTAGATGTTATGCAAGTTCCTTTGGTTGCCCTCCTTTGTAGTCTTGGTCATTACTCAATTTTCTTTCTAGTTTTTCTCAATCGTTTGTGATTCAAGATTCAGCCAGTAAAGTTCAGATGTGATCAGCTTGCTTGATGAGAATTACTGTCTCAATTATATATTTAAATACATTAATATAAGGAGTTTCGACTGCCCTTCCTATCTCACAGCCATTATGTAATTTATAATTTAGCGTGACAGCAGCTGATAATCTTATTTATCTCATAGAGATCTTCTCTGAAAAATAGTGGAACAGTTGTAAAATTTTTATTCTGAAGCTCCCCGAAGGTGATTTTTCCAGTATTTCTGCATGTCCTTAAATTATGGGCATTCTTGTGGCCCTTTCAGTTTGTTTAGATAAATTGATTTACTGGTAATTTTTGAAGTAGTTTTACATTTCTTACCTGTCGTAGTTTATCACTGAATTACGAAGCTTTTATGCCAACCATGTGATATATGTTTAAACAGATCTCTTTACAAGTAATCTCCATTTTGTTTTTTGGCCAATGGCCATGAATGTAATGATGTACGGGTGGTTTTCTCACTTGATGTCTCTAATTGTAGTGCTGAATGAATATAATTTTGGGTGACTTGCAGACAGATGTTAATGTTCATCAGTTTTTTAAAGGGTATTCGGAGGGTCAATTTGAACAGTCTGGGTGGCCTCAGATTTTGAAGTTGAAAGACTGGCCTCCATCCACTTTGTTTGAGAAGCAGTTGCCACGTCATGGTGCTGAGTTCATTAATTGCTTGCCTTTCAAGGAGTATACACATCCTCGCAGTGGATACTTGAATCTTGCTGTTAAATTACCCAAAGAATCTCTGAAGCCAGATATGGGGCCGAAGACTTACATAGCTTATGGATTTTGTGAGGAGCTAGGACGTGGAGACTCAGTCACAAAGCTTCATTGTGATATGTCTGATGCAGTATGCCTTTGTCCTTTGATCTTAACAATTTTATTCATCTATAAAGATGAAGTACACTGCATGGTCGCTTGAGATCTTTTCTGTTCTGCTATTTAGGCTTCTTATAGTTGTCAATGTAGACAAATCAAGAAAGGAGCCACAAATGGTTTTTTGTGGATATTTAAATAGTATTGACATGATATGTCTCTTCCATACGATGTGTAGGTTGTGAAATCTTGAAACTTGATTTGACAGTGAGAAGAATGGGAGGATCTCACATATTTAGCGGTGGAGATTACAATCATTACTAGGAGCAGATACACACCTAATTTTTTATGACTTTGGGCAAAATAATATTATTAGCTATTGGAAGACAGTAACTGTTGTGGGGTGGAAATGATCTTGATATTCTGAAACTTGACTGCAAAATGGCTGAATTGATGTTGCGTGTTATTGTCACTTTCTAATTTTGGAAGCTCATATTTTGATTTCATGTCTGTTTTAGGTGAATGTGTTAACACACATTGAAGCAGTGGCCCTACCATCTTCGCAACTTTCAACCATAAATAAGTTGAAACAGGATCATGCTGCACAGGATATGCGGGAGTTTTCTAGAAATGGTCAGAAAGTAAGTCAAATCACTCAAGTTGAAATGGGACTATCCGAGATTGATGTACAAGGTTCACTGCAGATGTTGGAAACAGATGTTATTGGATTGGAAAGAGAAGCCAAAGATTTAACGGTATCTGATCTAGTGAATGGGAACATGTTAAACTCAGAGGCTGAGTTAGAGGGAGGCTTGCATAATGTAAACAATGGTGTAGAAGGGCAAGAACCTGGTGGAGAGGGAAAAATTAAGGAACATGATTCAGTCGTGTCATCAGAAGTCAAAGTTGCTGAAAATGACACTGAAGTCAATGGAAATAAAAAGAAGCGCCCTGGAAGGAAAAAGAGAGAGAAATCGCCCAGTGTATTAGGAATGACATATGAAACAGGAGATAGAAAAGTGAGTGGTTGTGAGAGAGAAAGTAGTGTTACCACTGAAGAAGGTAATAAGGCTTCGTTTGAAGGGATTGAAAATGATGATTGTGGTGCTCTTTGGGATATCTTTAGAAGGCAAGATACCCCTAAACTAGAGGAATATATCAAGAAGCACGTGAAGGAATTCAGGCATATCTATTGTAACCAACTGCAGGAGGTAATGATATGTCCTCCCAAATTTGATCTTCCTGAAATTTAATGAAAGATTTTATCTCTCTTGCATTATATAATATCTGTGATTGATGCATGCTCCAAGGTTTATCAGAATATTTTAGAATGCAAAAGCATTTTTACCGCTGGTAATTTTTTATTTTATTTTTGGATATCAATCATTTGGTCTGGTAAGGCACTTGCTGTTCAATTTCTTTTTTGAAATCAAACAAAATGTTAGTGCTGACATAATACATTGATTGGGGCAAGGATGAATTGTGTAGTAAATTATTTCGAGACAAGATTTTCCACTGTCACTAGTGCTATTGAAAGAATATAGAAATCAAATTGTTACAATAAACAATTTGAGTGATGAATAATGTAATGGTGCGGAAAACTAAATAGGCGAAAATTGTGATCATTCTCAAAATTTGAGCCTAATTTTAGCTTTAAGTAAATTTTTCTGATTTCTTCCATATTCTTTCTTAAAAAGAATTATTTGCCCGTCTATCAGCTTGAGCTTTTAATTAGGGGGTTCAACATATACATCTCATCTTCTGTATTCCCGTCTATCAGCTTGAGCTTTTTATAATTTTATTCACCAGCGTTGTACATCTATGTTCAGGTTGTCCACCCAATCCATGATCAAACAGTTTACTTGACTATGGAGCATAAAAGGAGACTTAAGGAGGAATATGGTTGATTTTCCTTCCTACTTTATTAATAAGTAACTATATTGTTTGGTTAATTTTCTTCTATTATGTTTAACGAATTTTCTTCTACAGGAATTGAACCGTGGACTTTTGTTCAGAAATTAGGGGATGCAGTTTTGATACCCGCTGGCTGCCCTCATCAAGTTAGAAATTTGAAGGTAGTGTTGTTCGGGTAACTGTCTACTTAATTTTTGTGTGTTTGATTTATTGAAGTTCAACCGTAAGGTATCACGAACTAGTCTGTAGCAGTGGGTTTGGAGAATAACAACCTTATATTTATCCAATTGAGCTGATCAATTCGAACAAGGCCAGCTCCTTATGAAGTTGTGATATTTGTAGGTAACGATAAAAATCTTGGCCCAGCTTGCTTCTTGTTTCACTAAAAGGTCTTATAAGGACTTGTACAACATAATCTTAAGATTATTTTCTGTACAAGCCTCATTTTATGGTGGTTTTTCTGTTGCCAATTGATGGACAATAAGTGAACTGCTACTCTGTTTCTCTACAAGCTTTTCTCCTAATTTCTTAATCTTTTCGTCTTACTTTTCATTCCTCGAGCTTGAAGAAAATCTCAAGGTTTATGCGCTGGCAAATTCTTGTTCTATCGCTACTATTCTACAGTATCAAGTATGAAATTGAAATACATAAAATTTATGTCTTTGGTTCCATCTGATTAGATCTTTAGATTGCAGTTAAGTCTACATTCTGCTCTAAAAAGATGCTTCTGTTTTGACCAAAATTTTTCCTGCTCGGTTTCTCTAGTTTCTGATACACAAACTCCATTATACAATTTATTTTGTTTATTTGGCCACAAACCATATTCTCACGTCTTTCTGTGCACAGTCATGCATAAAGGTGGCACTGGACTTTGTATCCCCTGAAAATGTTCACGAGTGCGTCCGTTTGACTGAAGAATTTCGCAGGCTTCCTCAAAACCATCTGGCTAAGGAAGATAAGCTGGAGGTTTGATTTTCCTACATTGCATCATATTTAGGAGTCTGTTCATTTGAAGTAATAAATATCTACAACAGCTGCTTTGAACTAGTTACCTCTCTAGTCTTCATGACTGTTTTTGCTTGAAAAGCCATAAATTTTTATAGGAAGATAAATGAAACTTTTATGTTTTTATTTTTGACCAGGTGAAGAAAATGATAATCCATGCATTGAGCCAAGCAGTGAAAGATGTGGAGAAATTTTCTAGTCACAAATGAATCTGGTAAAGACCATTTCCCATTTACACTTGTTTCTGCTACACTTTTATTCGTGTGTACCGGCATCTCAGCAATACATATTTTTTTGGGGAAAAAAGCCATTTCAGTTCTGGACGACACATATTTTGTGGGCGTTTGCTAATATGCTTGTACTGTATCTGTCGTGTCAATTATCTGGAAACATTAGGAGTGAAATGTGCTTGATGATCATGGCTAAATTGATCACATTTTGGTTTTTGTAGTATAGTCAGCTCAGCTGGTATAGTTTGCCGATTGTATTTGGCATAACTTGGTTAAATTAAATGGTGATGCCATTTTTAAATTTTTTCTTTCTTTCTATTAGTACGAGATTTTCTTTGGCTGTGGCGCTTCTGTGTGAAGTCTATTGTGCTTAAACTCAATTTCTTACAATTACGTTCGGTCAAAATGTGATCCCATTATTTCTTATTAAATCATAATTCATTTTTTTTTATTAATTATACATTTTTCAATAAAATAATATTACATGTAGATCTAAAAACTTTTTTTATTTTATAATCACATTTTAAAAGAAAAATAGTCCCTCATTATAATGTGGGCAAATGGCTACTTATTAATTTATGAAGTTTTATTACAAAAAATTAACACTCACGTCCATAATAAAAATAATAAGCTCGCGAATTAAAAGTTTCATCCTCATACTATTGTTATCTAATAAAAAAAACATTTACTAAATTTTGAAAAATGGTTAGCTTAGAATTACTTTTTGGTTCTAAGAATCACGACTATTTTAAATAAGAATAATTTTTCAAGTACAGGAATTTTTATTTTATTTTTTTACAAATTTTGTACAGTAAGATAGCTTGATTTGTTGTCAAAAATTATTTTTGGCAACAATCAATACAAAATCTGTCAAAATGCTCTGTATTTATAGCATGATTGTTTAAATTATGGATCCATTTGATGTTATTTTTGAGAAGTCAAAATTAGTTTTTACAACTTAAAAATCATTTTTGAACCCGTTTGATTCAATTTATAAAAATGCTTATTCAAGTTAAAAGAACTTTTACAGAAAATTGACTAGTTGATTAATGTGACTTTCTTTAAAAGTTAGAGAAAGCTCTTTTAAAAATAAGTTTTTAAACATTAAGGTTGTTTTTAAAAATTAGTTTTTATTCAACTCTTAGGCTATGTTTGATAGCCATGGCATTTCATAGAAAATGAAAAATATTCTATTTTTCATGTTTTGGTTTGTTTGATAGTCATTTTTTGCCATGGAAATTTTTTTCTTACTTTACTCCACACGAGTACATTTTTATGGAGATTGTGGAATTAGTTTTCCCACCAAAATGAAAAATGGAATTCCAGTTTTTTTTGGCAATTGGAACAAATTTTATAACCAAATATAAAAAAAAATTCATTTAATGGATAATTTTTATGTAAAATAAAGCCAAACGAACACTAAACTTTGATGAAAAATAATTTTCTTGGAAATATTTTTTTTGTTTTTTTCTTTTTGGCAACGAAAACAAATTTTATAATTAATTGTGGAAAAATTAATGGACAATATTCATGTAAAACAGAGTCAAACGAACACAAAAAGATCTAAAATTTTAAAAAAGTTTCTTGTTGGCAAATTAAACTAATCAAACACACTTAATTAACAATTCTCTGAAAAATAAGTTCTAGACAATTATTTTTTCTGGAATCCATTTTCTTTCCACTCTTGTAATCAAATTGACCCTTAATGTTTTTGTCTAATTTTGGGAATGAAGAGATGAATCAGATGATTCTGTAGGGAATATATTTCTTGAGACAAAGTCCTAAAAATAGGTGTTTTATTGATGAAAATTTACAATTGGTGAGAAACGAAATGCCTCCAAGGGGCGTAAGCACACAAAACAGTTGAAAATTAAATGCGATAAAAGTTAAGGAAATGAAAATTACATATTCTCTGTTCGAGAGTGTTTGATTCGACGTCCTTTCTCTTCTCTTTTATACTTTTTTGATAGTTGTTGTCGTGGAACCGTTTGAAACTGTTTGTTGTCCTGTAATTACTCACGTTTTTCATCATGACTGACTTGCCATAAAACTACCGTTCTAACTGCTATCATTACTTTTGTCATTGAACTGCTTATAACCAAAATTTCCTGGATCATGGGACACGATGAGATTGTCTCTTAACTGCCTTAATAACCGTCACCTAGGATAACAATTTGCTCAGAATTTGAACGTTTTCACATGCTTAGGCGATAATAGCATCGTCGCCCTGAATATTCATAAAGTGTTGTATTCGCCCAGAGTTTTGACGTCTTGTATACTTGGGCGATGATGGGCCTCCACTAGGACCACTACATAACTCTGTTTTAGGCCTTTTACATGATCTCAGTTGGACCTATCCTTCGAATTGTCTAACAGTGCTTCACTCCTTGGGCCATTTAATTGGCATTTTTATGCGTCAACAGATTGTGTTTGATGATCATGGCTAATCCATCATATCTTCTTGTGTGGATTATGATCGATTCTTATGGTTTGCCAGTAAGCGCAATAGTGAAGTGTTAATCACTTACATCTCTTGGCACATGATTTTGGAGACAAACATTTGCACCAAGATATTAGGGTAAACACCGTGCTTAGTTTATGACAAGTGTTGATGATATATTACATTAATTAATTTGTAGATAAATTTGTGGGGAGTTTCGAGATTTAAATAAAATTTGCTAATCTATCATTAGATTGGTGCATAATATGAGTTTAGTATCAGTACTTAGAAATCTCTTTTTTTTCTTTTTTTTTCCCTTGTAAAATCTGTATACTTCAATGTTGGGAAACTTTATGAATTTATTGTTATATGCTCGCTCATCAAATTTTTCTATGAAAAAATATTTAAACAAACAATTTAAAATAAATATTCGTTATACACCCTCCTAGGATTCATTTGGTAAGAGTTTTGAAAAGTCAAAATTGTTTTTTGAAATTAAGATATTGTTAAAGTATTTTTTTCAAGAAGTTACTAGAAGTAAATATAAAATGCAAAAGTTCCGTGAAAAGACCCCCTTAGTGGTCAATGATGGTATACGGAAGGATGTCGCCATCTAAACTAAATTCAATTTGTTTCCCGCCATGATACGAGGACCCATTAGCCTACTTTCTATCTTCATTCAAATTTATTAATAATTTTGAACTCCTTTACATTACTTTCTTTTTTTTATTTGGGAAATGTTTTATTATTATATATCACCCCGCTAAAATTTTAATTGGAACTCCCAAAATAATAATAATAATTCCTCCATGAAATTATGCCCGTTTGATCCCATTAAAATTATATAAATAATTAGATGCAATTAACTTCTTTTTATGAAAGACATACAAAATATACATATTTTGAGTATACTATTTTGATTTTCATTAAATTTTAATTCATTTTTTATCTTCTCTTATTAATTACATTCTCTTAATAAAATAATATTATACATAAATCCAAAAATTCTTCTTATTTTTCAAAAATCAATTTTTTGCAAATAATTGAGCTCAAACAAGGGCTTAGTGTTATCTCCACGTAATTATCACATTTTGAAGTAAGACTTATCCAAAAAAACTAATCAAACTTCTATGATTTAGCAATTTACCATTTCGAATAATCTCATCAATGGGCAATGGCCAACTTCTTATACATCAGTTATAAATTGACAGTCGACGGATTTTTGGTTCATGTTTACCGCTATCGAGAATTACAATTCAACGTGTTAAACATGTTACAAATGGGAATGGAGAAATATGAAAAAATATAATTTTATGAAAAATCCAAATTTCACCAACATCGGTGTGGGCCATAATATGGTGGGTCCACGTTCGCTGTGAGCCCATTGTAAACAGCCGTTAACTCGCTTCAGCCCGCCGACTTAGAGTCCTAAGCTTTCCCCCAGTTTCTCCACAACAAATTTCAACCGTGAAGTCAGTCAAATTTACACGTGTCATCATATGAATCAATGGTCATTTTTAAATCTACACGTCAAGTCTAAATAGCAAGTAAGAGACGTGTTAGAGAAAGATAGCCGACTTAGACCGACCACTCATCTGCCACATCATCAGAACCACCCACATGCTTCCTCTAACCTCTGTCCTTCCGCCACGTGTTGTTTTACAACGGCTAGTTTTTAGGCAATTTAATATTTAACTACTGCACCCACAAGATTTTTTAATTGGAAAATTCGAGTCTTCTCTAGCAAATCGCAAATAGTTTTCGAAACAGATTTTTTTGCCTTTGATACTTGTTTGTAAAGGAAAAATAAATTTTAAAAAAGCCATTTTTAATGAGAAAACTTGACTGTATATAAAGGAGAGTGATATATAGTAGTGCGTAAATATAGAAGATAGTTGAAAGTCGGTTCTTTGTTTCCTTTTACACTACAACCGTTACATCAATCCCCATTTATTCTGCGTCAAATTAGGGCTTCTCGAGATTTTGGAACGCCGTATTGTACACAAATATATACTTCTGCCAGAAGGATTTATAGGAAGTGATACAGATTTTTTGACTGTTTTTGGCTAGTGGGCATCTATTATCTTAAGATTTTAATTTGGACTCTTGGTTATTTTGGGATAATTCTGATTTTGTTGTTGAAGTTTGCAAATAGAAAAAAATGGCGATGGGGAAGAAATTTGAGTCAATTGTGAACAGAGCAAATGAAGGGTACGGGATGAGACTGGTGAGGAGTACATCATTTGGGAGGAAAAGGGTTGCTTTGTCGAATTTTAATTTGGAGTTTGATGGTCAAGATAGTATTCTCAAGACACCTACTAAGAGACAGTGCTATGAAGATTCATTTCTCTGTTCAGACAAGTCTGTTCTTGAAGTCCTTCCTCAGGATGTTCTGGTTAGTACACTTTTGCTGAATTAATTCTTTCAGTACAGTGAAACTATGATTAATTGTATTTTTTTTTAATGTATATGATTGATAGTGAATGATTTAATTCAGTGATTATCAGCAGTCTTTGTTAAAGTTTAATGGTTACAAAATAAGTATGTCTTGTTTGTGCCTGTCTTACTGAACTATGTTCTAACATGGTAAGATCTTTTTGTGATGCAGATTAGGATATTGTGTGGTGTGGAGCATGATGATTTGAAGAGGCTTGTTTTTGTATCAAAAACACTAAGAGATGCGGTAAGATTTTGTAGTCAGAAAGATTTTGATTTGTCACTTTTTTTGCCGGGGATTTGCTTGAGCATGAATCTTGATTTGTGGTTTTTACTTGAACAAAACAGACTTTGATTGCAAAGCATTGGCATTTTGCATACAGTACTCCAAGGAAGACTGTCGGGATCCAGAATATGGACAATTTGGGCGAATTCAACGACTTTGAAGCTCCTAATGCTCCAAAGCAGTTGAGGGTTCCAAGGTCTCGATTGAGTGCAAAGAAGCTAGCCGACATCTCAGTGTCGTTGTTCTCATCTGGTAGCGAAGGTGATTGGCCACGGAAAGATTTATTAATGGCAATGGAAACGGAGATATGAAATTGAGGTTTTGTATAGTTTCGAATTGTTTGTACATGTAGAAGCAATAGCTTTCAGGCCTGTTTTCTTCAACTATTCCATTGAAGATGGTTTGGCTTGTCTTTAATTGTTTGTGAACATGTATGTAGATGAAGTCTTGAAGCGCCGCGCTGGCGCTTCTGTTTTGATGAAGATCGTAGGGTGCTGTGTATATAGAGACATAATCGTTTTGATTTATTCGAATGAGTCTAATAAAATGTATTATTTTATAACTTTGGTGTTGGACTATTTTTCGCGTTGTTGCTGACCAGTAGCTGTATGTTTTCTTCGATTCAGAATGGTCTCGATCAAGATTTTTGGAGCGAACCTCTACGATAATTAATGAGAAAAGGGGAGGAAAATACTTAAAAAGAATAAAGATACCTGTATTTTCTTTGATTTGGGAGGGTCCTAATGTTGAACATGCTGGATGGCATATAGACAACAAATCCAGAAAAATTATGGGTGATGATGTTGAAAAAAATATACCTCGATGGCTAAAACCATTTGTACAGAGAAAAATGGCCACAGAATTTAATCAGAAATCTCACATGGAGGTGGGTCTCATTGTGAATTAAAAATTGCAAAAATTGCGGGTCCCACCTGTGTGGTGTGTATTCTGGTGAAATTACACAGTATTCTGTGCACACAGCAAGGTTCTACCTCGATTACGAAGCATGATCTTGTGTTGGCCTGTTGGAGTGAGAATTGTGTACCTGGATTTCCTCCAATGCTTGAAGTCGAAGTCCTTGCGGGTGGAGAGCACTTAAATGAATGGATAAAAGTTGAGACTACATACCTTTTAGGGGATATTTATGTATGTCCGGACATAACCTAATTATGGGTAAAATTGAGATATTTTAAGTTAAATATGATTTATAATTGCATTCAATATCCTTTATTCGACTTTGATATGCAACCTAATTTGGTTGAGAGATGCTTGAGATTGACCAATTTAGGTATTTGGAAAAGATAAATGTGGGTAAAAGATGCGTCAATATTTTCTAATAAAAGTCAATGGGTTTTTATCATCTCAAATAATAATATGTACTTAGGTAGAGATGGACGTTCTCAGGGCGGACCTAGCACCTGACCAGTCCCCGCGGCCGCCCTTGCTGGATCCGTCAGAAGCTTCAGTTCAGCCTTCAACGTCGTCCGTCGAAAAATGGAGAAGAAGACCAGTAGCCCATAAATTTCTTTTGGTTAATTCCCTTTGTTATTATTGTTTGGCAGTTTAAGCCTTTCAAAAAAAATAAAAAAAAATAAGGCCCAAACCCAAATGAATGGGCCCAATCAATTAGCCAACCCCCCCCCCCAACAACCCAGTCCCAATTGGCCAGTTCGCAATTGCAAAATTGAAATTGGCATATGAGAGGAGTTGAGGAGGGAACGACGACTGCCAGCGTGTCTGTCCGATTGCGCCGCTGCCAGGACCTGCTGAGTGTTGACTGCTGCCTCCGACGATCGATTGACGAGACACTGGTGGTTTGGTGGACGTTTGTGTCAGTGGTGACTCGACGAACGGTAAGCGCTGGTTTCCATTTCCGTTCGATTTTTTTCTTTATTTTTCTGTTTTTCTTTTCTTTTTTTTGAATTTGTGATTTATTATTGTTTGAGAGACTAAGACTGTGAGTCGATGAGTTATAATTTTGATTTGTGAATTGTGATTTATGAAATATGAATTTGTGATTTGGAAATTTAGGGTTTTAAAAAATTAGGGATAAGTGGAAAAAATTAATGGTGAAGAATGAAGATGTTTGGCTTAATTAAACTATATGCGACTTGTTTTTTTTATTTTTTTCCTTCTTTTTTGTGAATTTGTGAGTTATAGAGTAGGGTTGTATTTTTTCTTAGTATTTTTGATTGTATTGAAATATATTTTCATATTTATATACTTTTTACGTTTTAGTACATTTATATATTTATCGAATTATATTTCCAGACTATTACGATCATTGATTGTCTATGGTGATCGGTCAACGATCACCAGTCAACGATCTCTGCCCTAGTTGAACCAAATTCCTGGATTCACTCCTAGACGTTCTCTTGCTTTTTCTCATGATAAAAGGATAAAACTTGTGGTCGGCTTACTCTCGAAGATTACATGTAGAAGTGGTAGAAAATTATGTAGGTTCAATACTTCAACCAAGTTTTACTTGCAAGCGAATGTGATCTCTTGCAAATAAAATTGAACACTACATGAAAATCCCGAGCAATTGCAACTGGACCCAAGCCATGTGATCCGCTCTCTAAAGTTAAATCAACGGTCATGATTTAACCTTTTGAACCCATTTTGGCACAAAATCTGTATGGAACTTTATTTTTGGTGCCCCTAATATTCACTTTCCAAGTGCGTGGTGCTCTGTATTTGAAGAGTTGACGGCTCAGATTTGTTGTCTGCCACGCCAACAACTGCCATTCCCTCCATCTCTAAAGCAAGCAGGACACATGGTTTCTTGCTTTGTCCTTAAATTTTCGCCATAAAGGATATTTGGGAAAGGGTCTTCAAAACTTGCATAATGGACTTGTATGATGTCATTGTGGAACTTAGGGCCTGTTGGAAAAATTTATAATTACTTCTTATATTTAGAAATCACTTTTAAATATGTTTGAATAATTTTCTGAAATTATTTCGTGTGACTAGAATTTTTTTTTAGAGGAAGTTGGTCTAACCTTACTTTCTCAAAAAACTCTTCTAAAAGTACAAGCAAAAAGAAGTCATGCCAAACAGACTCTTAATATGTGTATGATGGAAGTATTAAAATATGTGAAGTCCTTCGAGTTCTTACATAATTCACGCAATAGGTTAGTCATAATCTACTGTGTTGACCATTGAGCACGACTCTAATGATCGTAATAGCCTGGATGACCAAAGCAAGGAAGTAAGGAAGTAAGGTAGGTTTCTTCTTCCTTTGCATATAATTATTCTTCACAAGATGAGATGAAAAATAAAGATATTCAAGAATTGCACGATGGGCATCTTTATTGGTATGGTGGGACATAGGAATTAGGAATTTAGGATGTGTAAGGTGGAAAGTGAACAACCAATGTAAATTTAGGTCACTTGTTTTGTGAATTTTTGGGTTCCAATAGAACTGACTTTGTTGTGGTGTTTTATGGTGCTGGGGTTGATTGTGGTAGTTGCTTGGATTGACTTAGTTAAATGATGTTTTGGAGAGAAGTTCCTGGTTGAACACTTTGGTTTTATACTTTATGCTTTTGTCTTTGAAATAATTGTTTGAAGTTTCAACAAAAAATATAAAATATTTCTTTCATAATCTAAATTGACAATATAGACACCACGACTCTTCTTTGCACTATGGTTCGCATCAAAGTCTATAAAAAACATATAATGTCCAGAATTAAGATTAAAAATGTCAAAAAGTGGTAACATAGTCAATTCGAAGATTTCGAATTTTTTATTATTTCTTGAGAATGCAAATTGGGAGACATGTTGAAAACACGTCAAAATTGTCTTTAATTTTTGTGGTTTATGTTTTATACTTTAAAAGCACAGAAATTATGAGATAATTATGAACTATTTATTCATGAGTTCAAGAATTATTATTGTATCTTAAAATTCTTCTTATACTATTTGTTCTATATATCATTTTGTTGCTTAAAATGCAGATCTTGAATATTTTACTCAATGAGTAACAAATACCCAGTAATCGAAGAACACAACAACAAATATTCACCCAACAAAAGAAAAAAACAAATTTATCATAATTATAATTTGAAAGAATTTTACATGTACAAATGAGATATTTGATTTTGTACAAAATAAAGATCTTCTCAAAACTGGAGCGTAGACCAAAATTGTTGCTTCGTTGCTTATAAATTGAGTGTTTGAATCGAATTCGATGCATCGTCCTCCACTAACATAAAGGCAATTAGCTTTCGTGACTGTCATGTCAATAATCTAATCTATTATCATGGTGAAAAATAAACCATAAGCTGATCTTTCTTACTTACTTTCCAAACCTCCCTAAACCCTATTCAAGGCTGTCTCTTCTTGAAAACTCTCTTTCTGTCGCTCACACAAACAGTGGTGTTCTGTTGGTGCGTGGATTAATGGAATTATGTAGTTCAATTTAATCCCAATAATAATGTATTTCCTGCTAATATATATGGAGTTATGTAGTTCAATTTAATCCCAGTTTTGACTCCAATGTATTTCCTGCTAATATATATCTCCCACAAATTTTTTCGTGTTCACAAATTCATCCATGGAGGAAAAACAAAAAACAACCTTTTTTCAAGAAACACTTTCCTTTCTTTGCTCAAACCCTCTATTCTCCACCATTTTCACTCTCTACATTCTGATTCTACTCTACTTCCCAGCTTCTTGTCGTGGACTTATTTCCTCGCCAGTTCTATTTTTCACCTCAATTATCTTACTCTATCTTCTCCGGCTCGGTGCAAGTCAAGAAGCCCAAAAGGAAGAGGGATCCGATTCGACACAGAAATTATTGCTGCAGAATGAAGAATTTCCTGATAATGATCCCTACCGGGTCTCGAATGAATCCGAAAGTGGACCGAGCCCAAATTCGAATCCTGGTCCCAATTTTTTGGCTGATTGTTTTGTGGAATGGGACGTGAGGGCACCGCTGGAGGTTATACGTGAAGAATACGAAGGTGAAGGACAAGGAAACGAGGGGTTTTGGGAGGAAAAGAAAGAGGCCCAGATGGCTATAATTGAGAAATATGCATCTTTGTCACTGTATTACCCTGCATCCGATACGGACACTTCATCGGAGGGAGATTCCCAGACGATTAAAGACTGGGAGTTATCGGAGAATTTGTTCTTCCGGTGGGAAGATGATGATAAAGAAGGGTTGATAGAGATTGAATTGGACGGAAAGAAGAATAATAGCGAAGTCGATGAAGATAATTTGATTGAGATTAATCTTTTTCCGTCGAGATAAGGTGGAATTTCCCGGCGAATTTTCCGACCAAGTTTAGATACAGTTTAGTTACCTATGATTAACTAAAAGGGAAAACGTTTTCGGGTTTATGGGTTTTAGCAAGTAGATGGTTTACCGTTGTATTAATCCGAAGATTACTAATGATGAAGGCTTTGTAATGACTGATTTGTCCTTGCATTTTAAGAAACATTTTTTCTTGCACGATTTCTATTATGCGAGATGAGATGTGATCATATTCGACACAAAGCTAAACTTTCATTCATATCGTATATTAAGTATGTTCAACGTTTATCTAATTCCGAATTGTTCATATACTAGTAACTTTATAAGAGAGGTATGAATTTCCGAAAAGTAATGGATCTTGAAGATCTTTCAAGACCGGTCGAATTTACGGGTGAATCAGTGAAGAATGTGATGTGGAAACAACTTTTTGTGAAGAAATTTTAGTTGGCATTTGGACATCACTTGTTCACTTAAGAGACATATGGTCATGCTAAAGGGTTTGTGAATGTTTTAGTGAAAGGGATTTGACATATAAAAGTCACTTTAGGTTCCTTCTCTATTATGCAAGTAGAATAATTGATGACACAATTATATATATGCTGAAAGAATCCATACAATTCGAATCAATGATGAAAAATACGTATATTGATCGGGAATTAAAATCTAATATAGCGAGAATTGTATTGAATTTTGAATATAGAATTAAAATGGATCGAATAAGAAAGAATATTTTGAATAAACGATGAATTATACAACCTATCAATATTTATCGAATATTGATAGTAATGTCTCATATTACATAACATTATTCTTTGTTGAATTAGAAAAAAAAGGATTTTTCTTATCCTGATTTCTCGAATCAAGAAATGCATGACTCATGATCCAAGTTCATACTACAAATACTAGTTTTTTTTTTTTTTTT
>CAIGRL010064143.1:0-13670 GCA_903798325.1 Fraxinus xanthoxyloides | reverse complement strand
TTTTTTTTTTTTTTTTTGCCTGCTTCATTCAAGACTGGGAAACAATGGATTTTATACTAAACATTTGAAAATGGGCAAGCTGTGTTCTAACATTGTGATGTATGACATCTAAAGAGATTACAAAACATATATAATGAATAGGAGGGTCACTATGGTGACCGCTGCGACCAATGCTATGCAAGTAGAGATTCGGGCCGAGATTTGGCAGCACACCTTCATGTGGGCTAACTGGGCCCGAGCCCAATGCTTGGTATTTAGATACCAGAGCTTCGGCCCTTATGACCAAAGACCCTTCCACTTTGAACCATTCAAGTAACTATGCGGGTAAGGACTGTGTAATTGTAGGGAATGGTGCTTCCCTACCCATTACCCACACTGGTATCGCCTCTCCAACACCCAATCTTCATTTATTGGATGTTTTAGTTGTTCCCCGTCTCACCAAAAATCTCCTATAAATTAGTAAATTAACATCTAATTTTCCTCTCTCAATTACATTTACTAATAATTGTTTTACTGTCCAGAATCGTCAAACGGGAAGGTTGTTGGCAGCCAGTAAAAGAGATGGTGGCTTATATATGCAGGACCACGGAAACTCCGCATTTATTTATGTTCTTAAGAATAAAGCTCTTCCTGCTTCTTATGATTTATGGCTTGCTCACCTTGGACATGTTAATCACTCTATTATATCTTTTTTGAATAAAAAAGGTCGTCCGTATCTTACATCTTTATTGGCTTCTCCCACGTTGTGTAGTACATGTCAATTTGCCAAAAATCATCGCTTACGTTACACACGTAATGAAAATAGATCGTCTTATGTGTTGGATCTTATTCATTGCGACATTTGGGGACACTCACCTCTCAAATCAAATTCGGGTTTTGTATATTATGTTATATTTATTGATGATCACTTTTGATTCACTTGGTTTTACCCTCTAAAATTAAAATTTGATTTTGAAGATACCTTCATTGACTTTCAAAATTTTGTAGAAAATCAACATTCCACTCGTATCAAAAATTTTCAAAGTGATGGTGGTGCAAAATTTACAAGCAATCGCTTCAAAGTGCATCTTAGCGCCTCAAGTATTCACCTCCAACTTTCCTGCTCATACACAACCACTCAAAATGGTCGCGCTAAAAGAAAACATCGCCATGTGACTGAGACTAGTTTAGCCCTTCTTTTTCACTCTCATCTTTCCCCTCGCTTCTGGGTTGACGCCTTCAACATTGTAGCTTACATTATCAACCGTTTGGTCACACCATTTCTTGGAGGTAAGTCTCCCTTCGAGCTTCTTTACGGTTCCTCACCAAATTATGAAAATTTTCACCCCTTTGGTAAAGTCTATTCTTGTTTGTGTGATTATATGCCTAACAAATTTTCTCCTCGCAGCATTTCCTGTATTTTTTCCATTACAATAAGCTTCGTTCTTTAGTCATTCAATACTGATATTTGTATGTAAGAAGCTTATTTTTCATTCAAAGCATTTAGTGTAGCATGGACATTGGGATAAAATATGCGTAAAAGTAGTAAAGATATATAGTGTTTAAATGAATGAATGAATTTAATAAGGATAACGTTTGAAAGTAAGGTGGATGAGTATAATACTGTTAAAAGAATTAAATATAAATAAATTTAGAGAGATAAATATATAAAAATAGTGAATAAACCTAAAATAATGATTGATTGAAAGCAGCTCTGATCTTTTTTAACTGAATATGTCGAAAGTTCAAACTGCATAATTGACAAAATATATCATTAATTAATTATAGCGAGAGCAGTTCACCTAACCGGGAGAAAATGGGACATTTATGTTTTTTTAAGTTGATTTCCTTTCAAACGTGAGATAAGCGATTATTTAAAAATCAGTTTCATGACTTACGAGGTAAGCAACGAAACTTGGGGATTAATCGACGTGACATAACGAATTTTCTCGTGACAGACCGACATTATTCGCCATCATGGTCGGGTGGTTTTTGCACTGCTCGGACATTATTGAACCAAGCCGGCTCGATCATTCCAAAATCAAGTTCTAACGTACGATAACGTACGATAAAAAGATGTTTTTATAAAGTAAAAATCGCATGCATTTAATTATTAACCCGTTGGACACAGTAATTAGTGAATTCTAGCATGAAAACCTATATATTCTGTTGGTAAATATACGGTAAAAGAAAATAAATATAAAATGTTATCCAATGGGTTTCAAGTCAATGAAAACATTCAAAGTAGTTGGTTGATTGAATGAATGCTTTTGAACTAAATTAAGATTAAAGTCAAAATAGTTGGTTATAAAATTTCGTGTCTTGCTCCTGCATGAAGTTTGATATTCGCTCAATTGGATACGCTGATCCATTTTTTGATATTCAATTAGTTATTATTTGATATTTTATTATTATTATTATTATGTCAAAATTTGAAAGGTTGTCCCTTCAAAAATGTGTCAAGATTTTATTAAAGTATCAATTTCACATCTTGACTCGTATATACGTAGGGTTTGATTGTAATTATATAATATTCGAGACCTTAAGTGTATTTAAAATGTATTAAAAAATAATTTTTTAAAAGGTCGATATGTGACATGTACAGTATGGAGACTATGTCTAAGGGGTAAATTAAATATTGTTCGAACATTTTTTTATAAATATATTATAACATTATAGCATGTGCTACTTACACTTCTATAACACAAAAAAAATACGAGTTACATTTTTTGTAACATGTGTAACATACACATAACCGTCACAATCACTATTGAAATTAATCACCTCCACTAACACCGCCGTCGTTGCCACCATCATCACTTGACCAATAGCCCCAACCACAAACTCCCACACAACACCACCCTCAAAGGACCCAAATTGCCAACCGTACTATTCTCGTCTAAGTTAAATTGTATACAAGGCCTTTGTTTGGCCCCTCTTTCTCAAATTCATCTTCTATCATGCATTTCATAAGATTCAAAACTTTTATCAACTTTTCAATCACACGTTTTACTAATTTTTATTAAAATCTATAAAAATCTAATTTTTTATCCAAACCAAACAGATATGGAATTTTAATCCACGCATTTCTCTCCTTAATTATATCGAGTCCAATTTAGTGTTGTAAATAATACCTATTATCTAGCCACGAGATATTAAGGAGAATAATTATATTCAGTACAATTTTTGTTAAAAAATCGCATTTTAATTGCAATGCATTGCTTATTTTCATAGTCATATTATCAACTTTTTTTCATCAAGTTCTTTTCATAAAGCCGTATTAATTTCCGCATTTGTCCCATATAACTGTTTCAATTGAAAAGTTTGCAAGGATGGAATTAAAATTAATAATAATAAAAATTATTTGTCTCTCATATTTTAGACAACTGAAATAAATATAAATAAAACAGTTTACAAAGTATTTTTCCCACTCATTTCATTGCAAGTTAAAAGAATATTTGGATGAGATAAAATGTTCAAATTAATTGAATGTTAAGGATAAAAATGTAGAGGACATAAGTGTCAAAGTGAGCAATTATTGATAATTTTTATTAAAATTAAAACGTGATGCAAATAATAATATTGTAAATGTCTAGGCGCGTAACGTGGTCGATGCGCCTTGCCTAGAACTTAGACATGTGAAAAGCAGTCAATTCCTTTGTCAATCGTCTAATGCAAAAAGCAGTTAATTTCTTTTCCAATTCTTCTAGACACATTTCCTAGACGATTGGACTTGGTAATCATCTAGACACTAAAATAAAAAAAAGTTGTGACTATTTTTTTATATATCAGTTTCTCTCTCGAAACATTGACCAAGTCAATATTAAATATATATTATTTAAAGTTATGGTCCATTTAATAGTAGTTTAATACTTTATATTTGTATATTTTTTTTGGAACTAGATTTTTGTTTATTTTTTTTAAAAAAAATTTGAATAATAAGTCTTAAGAGTTAAGACTCCTAATTATTCAAATAAGAAATAATAGTATTCATCATTTGTTATATTTAGTATGATTATTTAATAATTTAATAATGTTAGAAAAATAATATTTAAAATAAAAAAAATGTATTTTTACGTCTATATTCGTAAAACTTGGAGTTGTACCTCTTGGCTAATCATACTTCATGTTTTTTTAAAAGATTGATGATGATTATTAATGTCCAAGGAGGGAGTCATAAACTAAAACATCCTTGTAAATACATAAACAAATGGAATCTTCTAATGTGAATGTGTGTGTGAATTTAGAATATTATAAGACAAGGGCTAGTATTCATACAAAATAAGAATAATCTTTGATCTTAATCAACAGGAAAAATCGGGAACAAGCCTTCAAACTGGTTCGATTACTTTTGAACAATGCGATATTTTATTTGAAAAAAAAAAATTGTATAAAGAACTTTAAAGCCAGAAATAAATTAAGCATCTGTTTGAGCCTCAATTTTTCAAGAATATATTTTTTCAAGATTTATTTTCAATTATATATTCTCCCATAAAATAATTATACACGTATTTTTAAAAAATTCATTATTTTTTAACTACGTATTCTCCAAAAAAATCACTATTCTGTAGTACATTTTACTCCAAAAATTCTTGAATTTCAATATTTGATTTCCTTTTTCATTTCACCTCTATTTTCTTATTTAATTTTATTTTTATATCACACTAAAATGATATAAGAATCATTTGTTGAAAATTTTGCTATATATATTGTCTCATTGATATTAGAAGTGGGTATAATAAAAATTAAATGTAGCAAAGTCTATAAATGCTTTTATCTCTATATATTAATTAATTTATAAATTAACTTATTTTCCTATTGTGTGTGTGTCCAGATCGACCTGATTCAACCTTTTGACATTTGATTATTTTATTTTTCTGTATCAATGATCGAGTCGGTTTTGAAAACATAATTTATCTAACAGCCTTAACCACGTAGGTACTTAATCACGATAAGTCAAATTCTTACTGATGTCGGAAAAGGCCTCTTGTCCTTCTATCTCATCTCTTAGCTGGTCTTCACCAGAACTATTCCGTAATTTTAATATTGAGTCACTTTTCTCGACAAAGTCAAAACAAATCCACTTTCAATTTACGCGGATGTAGCTTTATAGTTTACAACTTTATCTTTCTTTCATCAATCATTGTTTTGTTTAATATTTAATTAAAAAGACTTTTGACTAATGTTCTTAGGAAATCATTTAGTTGTTTAAAGATCTTGAAATGTTTCCACGTCTTTAGTGATAATTGTGATATTTTACTATAATTTGTATTTTAATTCTTCATTATACATAGTTCGATTGCTCGCGTAGTATAGAACATTTCTCTTACAATTTTTTGTAACTGAATCAATGCATTTGTAAACATAAATGTTACACAAAATTAACGTGTTCCTTTGTGTTCCGAGGAGGGTATGATTAGTTCTTTCTTTTTCTTTTTGCTTTACTTATATAGAATGATATATTCATCATTACACAGTTTTTAATTGAGAAAAGGAATGAAAAAGACATTTTGCACAATGAAAGGTGAAAAAGTAATGACATTTTTCACAATAATAGTGAAAGGTAAGGATACTTTGTGATAATTATCCATATTATTGTAGAGATGTCTCCAATATTATATCTATAATAAAGTTGCAATTATCTTATATACAATTGATTGTCTAGAAAAAGACATTGGTTAAAAGAAGCAAGAATATAGATTTCACTTGGTCAAAGCTTTGAACCATGCAATAAGTCTACAAGTTAGGTAACCGCCCGAGTCTAAAATACCTAGAGAGAGCAGTCCACGACTTGCCTATATATATGCATTAGATTTCTCCTTGCAATGTGCACAACACACTTTCTACTGATTGTTCTTCAAATTTAATTTCCAATGGGCCTTTTCAAGAATGCCATTTGTTTGGCTATACTTTTTCTGTTAGTGGGAAACTCGTCAGCTCAACTTTCCACTAATTTTTACTCAAAATCTTGTCCAAAACTTTTTTCCACAGTTAAATCTGCTGTGAACTCTGCAATATCGAAAGAGGCTCGAATGGGCGCCTCTCTCCTACGCTTATTCTTCCATGATTGCTTCGTCAATGTAATTTTATTATTACAGCTTTCATTCACTGCATCTATTACTTTATATCAGCGTCAGAAATACTAAGTTAATGGCAAATTAACGAATAAATATTGAATTATTGGCAACAAGTGGCATGCAACGAGTTCTTGAATAGCCCACAAATTATATATACCTAATGTTATGATTTATAATAAGCTTATAATACACATCTTACATCCATAATTTATATAACTTGTTATGGACATCTTTCCAGGGATGCGACGGGTCAGTCCTCCTCGACGATACTTCTTCCTTCACCGGAGAAAAAACAGCAGTTCCAAATCGTAATTCTGCTAGGGGATTTGATGTTGTTGACAACATCAAATCTGCTGTCGAGAATGCTTGCCCAGGAGTGGTATCTTGTGCTGATATATTGGCCATTGCTGCTCGTGACTCTGTTGTCACTGTAAGTTGGGCTACAAAAAAATTATATGCATACTTCAAAAATTATATTCATTCTTTAGAGTATATACACATTCGAGTCATAAGAGCACTTTTATCATCTACAGAATACAGAATATTTATGGTCGAATAAAATTATATAGTATGTCTGATCCTAACTGCAGCTTGGAGGGCCTAACTGGAACGTAAAACTTGGAAGAAGAGACGCAAGAACAGCTAGCCGGGCAGCTGCAAATAATGGCATCCCCCCTCCAACTTCAAATCTTAATGCTCTTACTTCAAGATTCAGTGCTCTTGGACTTTCCACCAAGGACCTCGTTGCTTTATCTGGTCTCTACTCTTTACAAACCATTTTCTTACCTTTATTAATCTCCTTATATATTCAAGCTTTTAGATGCGGCGCCATCCATTTATAAAAATTGTACAAACATAACTCGATATATTCTTTTGCAAATCCTGCAGGTTCTCATACAATTGGACAAGCAAGATGCACCAGCTTTAGGGCTCGCATATACAATGAAACCAACTTGGATGCTTCGCTTGCACGTACTAGGCAAGGAAACTGTCCAAGAGCCAGTGGTTCCGGGGACAACAATTTGGCACCTTTGGATCTTCAGACTCCAACCAGTTTTGACAACAATTATTTCAAGAACCTTGTGAATCAGAGGGGACTCCTCCACTCCGATCAACAGCTTTTTTTAAGAAGTGGATCCACCAATTCATTCGTCTCAACATATGCCAACAATCCACACACCTTCAACTCTGATTTTGCCTCTGCCATGATTAAAATGGGGGATATTAGTCCCCTCACAGGATCAAAGGGAGAGATAAGGAAGAACTGCAGAAGGATTAATTAATGAGAGATAAATGAGAGATAATTTGGTTTTGTCTAAGATATTTCAAATGCTTTTGTTTGAGTTGGGCACTCGAGGTGTTTTTTATTATTTAGCTCTAGATTCTTACTTTTATGTGAAGATATGGGACCATTTCGATAGAGTGCTTTAGTATTTAAGTTCGTGAATGGACTTCATCCTATGATGTTTTGAATAAAAGACCCAATTATGATTTCTCATGCTTTGAGCTTTCGAAAGTATTTGAACAGTAACATAACCATAATTATTCACAAATAAAAAAAAAAAACAAATGAAAGGCCTGTTTGGTACGACTTAAAATCCAATTAAAATTGAAAATATAGTCGTTATTGAGTTCCACTCGTCTAATAAAAGTCAACAATAATGACTAATTTTTCAATTTTAATCTCTACCAAACACCATCAAACTCTATATTAAAAAATAAAAAATAAAAATTGGTCCGTATTATAAGGATGTGCCTTCAAGAATCTTTGTTGTTTTTATTCCATGCTTTACATTTTTTTTTTCAGCGCTTGGATTTTGTTTAATTGGATTTGGACATTATATAAATTAAGGCCCTGTTTGTTTCAAATTAAATTCGTATTTTAATCCAAGTTAAAGTCAAACAATCAATATTAACCACATCTTTCATGAGTCCCACAACTTTCAATCACACATTTAAAAAACTTTCATCACAATCTATTAAAAATCTAATTTTAATCCCCACCAAACACTCACTATGAGTCGACTCTCCCAAACTATCTTCTCACAAGCTATCCCCCCCAATTAAAATATGACATCTCACCATAAATATATACACCACCAAATTTAAAAAAATTCAGAATTTAATGGCTGAATTTTCACATTTCTCGACGACTACATTTTAGTTATTCGGAATAAAAACATATTTTACATGAAAAACAAAAATAAATAAATTATATATTAAAAATAATAAATCACACCCTATTTATTGAATTGTATATCAATTTACATAACTTTTTCTAATTTCACATAGATAAAGTGTTAATTCTCTAATTTCAACCTAAAGTTATGGGATTCCATGAGTTTCATGTCCCCAAGTCAATGCTTGATATATGATGAAATCTTGTGAAGTAATTTGTGGGTGAAATATGCGAGGATTCAATAGAATTTCACATAGGTACTTTCACTCGCGATTTTTAAACACTGATTTTTTAACTCTAATCTTAGAATAGACTTTAGGCGTTGAAAATCCAGACCGGCTCAGAGAATCATTGGCACCTTTGGCGGCCATCGTCTCGCCAACAAAGAAAACAATGAAGTGAATCAAGATTAATAACATAAAATCACATATAACATATTACTTCCAGAACATAAATCTTTCACAATATGAATCATTTCCCAGTTTCTGAACACCTTGCAGAAGAAATTAGTATGAGATGTATTCACATTCAGGATCCACCCAAGAAACGCGTTCGTAAACCAGAAAACGGTCTCAAGAGACTTGTAATATTTAAAATTATATATTCAAGTCCTGTTCGCTCTATTTCTTCTTCTTTAAAATTGTGAAAGGGAATATTTTATTGCCCTCTGTACAATGTGGATGATTTAAACTTTAAAAAACCAAGGTATAAATATTTTCTCGCAGTTTGTCCTATTTTTCGTTTTTGGATACTAATCTCTTAGGCATATTCTTTTCGTGTTTCAATTTTCCTTTCTGAGTTTTGAAATTATTTTGAGTTTTGTCTTTTGAGTGTCAATTTTAAAATTGTTGAAAATGTGTTCTTTTTATTATTTTGAAAAATTATTTTCAAAAACCCAAAATTGAAAAATGTGCTCTCTCTCTCTCTCTCTCTCTCTCGTAAGGCTGCCGACGCAAGACTGGCTTCTTCTGATGCTGGGTGTAGCGGCGTTGGTTGGATGCGGTGGCGGTGGCGATGGTTGTGATTGTTGGTTGTGGCGGTGGTTGTAGGTATGGTGTGGCGGTGGTTGTGGTTATGGTGTGGAGGTGGCTGTGGCTGTGGATTCGAAAATTGGAGCAGTTTCTAAATCAATTGGTTCAATTGACATGTAACCAATGGTCCTATGTCGCTATTGAAAACTCGATTGAGCCCAATTTGATGATTCAATGTTGTGGGGATATGAATTGAAGCAGACAGATCCAGAACTGGTGTTGGTTGGTTGTGGCGGTAGTTTTTGGATGTGGTGGTGATTGGTGTTGATGATGGTGGTGGCACTGTGTAGTGACGATTTTTGTGGTTGGTGATCTGGTGGCTATGTGGTGGTGGTTTATTGTATGGTGGCGATTTTTGTGGTGGTGGTTCTGGTGACATTGGTGTTGGTTGGGGTGATGTTGTGGCTGTGGTGATGTTGGGGCGGCAATGTTTGATGGTGTTTTGCAGGCGACAATGGTGGTAGTTGGGAGTGATAGTAATTGAAAATAACGAAAATACATTTTGAAAATTTTGGCCAAGTTGTAACTGAAAACATCCAAAACGACAAATCGTTTTAGATTTTCTTTGTAAATCTTAAACTTATTTTCAAAAACACGTTTTCGAAAATGGGGAAGAAAACGTGTTTTCACTATTTTAAAAAATCGAAAACAGAAAATGGTTTGTAAACGGCAAATAGAATATGCCCTTATCTTTCTTCCAATCAATATTTTTCATCACCTATTCATGTGGTGCTCTAGATTTGTATCAACACATTGTAGTGTCCTTTTCGTCAATTTGGGTTGTCTCCATTTCATCACAATTCACAATTTTGGAAGATTATGCATCTGTTTGTGTTTTTACCGCATCTACTGATTTTTGCATGGGGATTTCAATTATCTTATAGATTTGCATGGGATTTAAATTCCACTATAAATTGCCGCATATGCTATACACCCATTTCATCCCACTATATTCCGTAAACTAGTGTTCTAAAAAGTGCACATATGCGTCGTGTAGGCGGGAAGCGTGATGAAAACGCTTCGTCTTGAGCTTAAACGAAAATTAAGCAGCCAACGACAATGTTAACAGCTTAATGCTTGCTTAGACAGCCTAAGCGTTTCTAGGCGCGCCTAGTTATTAGGGACGCCTAGGCGCACCTTTGCCTCATGCCCAGATTTTAAAGGGCCCCAATTTTTTCCTTTTTTTTTTATAAATAGAACTCACAGCCCAAACTCAATAGCACACCATCCCTTCAATATTTAAAAACTCCATAATCCAGAGAACTGAGAAGACGGAAAAATGGTGGAAAACCTCTCAATTTCTCCACACACTGCACTGATTTGGGTATCATGTATGTATAACATTTGAAGGTAATTATACTTTACATTGTATATGTAATTTTGGGGCATGTGATTTTCGATATTTTGTGGATTCTCAGTAAATTTTACTTACAATTCTTCTTTTCTTTATGGTTTTCCCTCAATCAATCAAATATTTTGGAATTTGGATAATAAATATATTGTACCGTAAATTTTACTATTCCAGACTTCAAAATGAAATAAGAGAGCCCGAGAATGATGATTTTGTATCGGACAATACAAATGACGAATTAGATGAAGAAAAAGATATTGATCTAGAGTCCAATAAAGAGTTATATCAGATAAGATTTAAACTACAAGTTATACGTTATGTAATTATGATTTTGAAACTTATCTTTACGTAGAAATTATTGACTAAATGCATTATTTTATAATTTTTTATGTTTGGAGTGTATTATTTGAATTATAAATTTTTTTTTACAATGATTAAAAATTAAAATTAAAATAAAAAAAACTTTTTTTTATGCCTATGCTCATAAAGTTTGAAACTTGACCTCCACGTTTAATCATGCTTTATGCTTTTTAGAACACTGTCGTAAACTCATAACTGATGATTTGATTTTTCACAAGTGTACGGTATCGCGAATAAATAATAAAGTGATGAGCGAGATGTCGTTCCCACAAGGACCACGTATGTAATCTAGTGTCAATTAATGTTAATTTTAATCTAATAGCTAGCAATACTTGTTTGGAGAATTTATATTAATTAATGCTTGAAAACCAGGGCAACATTGTTTAGCAAACCAACTGTTTTCATTTGAAACAGGGAACATTTACAGTCTTCTGTTCCAAAGTATAGATATCTATCACCACCTTTCCTGAATTTCCCCTAATTTCATAAACTAACAAAACCAAGAAACAAAAAACATAAGACAAATATGATATACTAACTAATACCAAAATTTAATGGAAAAAATCATAAAATTTTGAAGAACACGATAAAATCTGAACTTTATAACTACGAAAGGTAGAATAAACTAAGCCAAATACCAAAGGCAAAATTAACATAAACTAGTTAGAAATTGAAGCAAAAAAACCTAATATAATTGTGGAGCAAAGATGAATCACCTTGGGGCTGGGCATAGATTGGTCCGTGGTGGTGGGTTGATCTGCGGTGAGTGCAATGGCGGATGCAAATATTTTGAATTAGATGGATAATCAAACTTGCAAAAAAATTGTGAAAAGATCAAAACATTCAATATCTTATTATAGCAATAGTGTTGCCCATAAAAGCAGATCTAACAAAAGTTGAAAGAAAAAAAGAAAAAAAAAAGGATGGCATATAAGTAGAGAACCGTTTCGCTCTAAATAGTGTCCTGCATTACTTCTATTAGTAGTTGAAGAATAAAAGGTTCACAAGGTGACACTAACTCAAATTGTTACTCTTGAAAGAAACATTTTTTTTCCTTTTATTCCAGAAAAAAAAAACGCTAGAACTTGCATAGAAATTATGCAACACATAGTGGTATATCTCTATCGAACTTTAAAACGATTGTTATAAAGTGCTTTCTATCCTATTGTTTCTCTCGAAATCAATAAAATTCACAATCAATCCAATTAGTGATTAAGTAATTAAAAAAGATATTAAATCATATAACAATAATCCAAGAATAAACATATATTGGACATCAAATTATCAAATTAATATTAAAAACTTCATAATAGTGGTTTATCAATGTCTTCATAGTTAAAACCTTAGCCTAGGATTACAAAAGGATTTCCCCACCTTCCATCAAATATTCTACTTTTTCGTAGATACTCAGGTTCAAATACCCATTGATTTGTTGTTTGCTTAATTGTAAAAACATAACTCAAATTTTAAATTTGATGAAGAAGAAGAAGATTGATGTTGAAATCTTTAATTTCTTCAATGGTTTCCTTGATGTATACAGAATATTCAATGTATATTCTTGTTTTCTCTCCAAAAATCAAGGTTGAAACTCCAATTTCTTGAAAACTTGCCTTTAATTCTCACAGAAAAACAATGGATTGACCTTTCTTTTATGATTATAACAAGAATAATGGTCTATGAGAGGTGTGCTTCAATATTTGCCCATATTTTGTATATATAGAGAGAGTGAAATTAGGTCAAAAATAACGTCTAAATTGAATTTCAAAGAGTACCAATCGAATAAAAAAAAATTGCATTCACATCGCACATTGTTATGTCTCTGCGCAACTGTAAGTATTTTTTTCATAACTTTCTCATCCAATATTTGATCGAGTTGATTCAAAGTACGTTGGAGAATTAACTTAAAATGATACAATTATTTAGAAATATCATTTTTTTCAATTCGAATGTTTACTATGTCAAAAATGGATTTTGGAATAAAATCCGGAACATAACTTGTATGGTTGAAAGTTAATTTGTGAAAATATTTTAATCGTATTTCACTCATTGACTTTTAATTGCATGGCTCCTAGCAATCTCCAGTTATTGTTTTATGATCCGAATCAACCATTGAATATTTACAATTTTGTCCCCCAAACTTTGGATTTCACCATTTTCCCCAATTTTCATTTTTTTCCTTTCAATTTAGCTTCCGTAATTGAGTTTTACCTAATAAATGAAATATACAATAAATTAAATTATAATTAATCAAAAGAACTATTAAATACCCATATTTTGAACCCAAATAAGTATATTTTATCAATAGCCACACACATTTCAATATTAATTTCATTTTTATTCCAAACACATTTCTAGATGTCTCTCATATATTTTAGGTGTAAAAACATTACTCTTTTCCAACAAAAAATCATCATCTTCTTTGAAGAATATTCCACTATTTTCTGAGCAACAGTTTCCAGTAGTTGTCACTCTCTCTTTTGTTCTTGGCCTTGGAAACTTATACATCCTTTCAACAGTTTTCATATGAGGTTTGATGGAACTAAAAAGTCATACTTTATGTACTATAATTTTCGATGGCAGGAAATTTATATGTACATCTCCTTTGGAAATTGCATTTTCTTTAAGGTTGTCTCAAGGACCAAACAATCCCTAAAAAAGATAACTAAAGTAAAATAAATATATAAATAAAAATA
>CAIGRL010064136.1:0-44545 GCA_903798325.1 Fraxinus xanthoxyloides | reverse complement strand
ACATGATGAAAAAGATGAAATAAAGAAATATATTAGAATACATCACCGGATTTAATTGATAAAAAAGATGGAAAAGAATCAGCTCTTGCACCAAGATTTTCTTCCGCTCCCAATCCTTAATTTGAACTCAAATCCTTTATGTATTTCTTTTCATGAATTCCTCTTCGATTTTGTGTTTTTCTCTCAATTTTACAAAGTGTGGAACCCTCTTTTCAATGTGTGGGAACCCTTTTTTCATGCCTCCTTAGGTTTATTTATACTTTTCTACACGTTATTGACCAATTTGAAGTCTTTTTGTGGGGGTTTTCGCGGCCCAAACAATAAAAACCTAAAATATGTGGCGGCGCACAACGCCTGGGCATTGAAAATCTGAAAATAATCAGCTTTGTAGTATCTGAGCGTTGAGTCGCTATCCAACTTGCATCTGTTTCAGTATTTTTGTCATAACCTTTGCTCCCAATGTCCAATTAAGGCGATTAAAAATGCGTTATAAAGATAACTCAAATGGCTATAACTTTGATAGAGTAGCTCTTTTCCAATTCGAACGTTTACTAATCCAAAAATGGATCTCAATCTTCAACTAGAAATTTCGACATCCATGTACGGTTGAAAATATATTTGTTTTCACTCCTTTTGATCTTTAGTTGTATCCATTTGACCCAAACATTCTTGAATCTTCATCATGTGCTTCGACACAACTTTTGATTATTTGTACTTTAGTCTCCAAATTTTGGATCTTGCCCTTTTTAGTCATTTTTTGCTTCTTTCTTTCAATTTTACTTCCATTCACTGAGTTTCACTTAATAAAATATTATATAATAAATTAAACTATAATTTCGTTAAAAGGATTACGAAATGTCATTATTTTAGAGCCTCGAATAAATGTATAAAATACATTTATCAGATACACAAATAATTTCAGCTTAAAGAATTTAAAGCTGAAATTAATACAAGACAAAAATTAAGTATGTCTATATATTTCTCACTAGGATTTTTGTACGTTTGTGATCTTGGAAAAAGTAGTGTCCACGTACTTGGCCATGCAACTAGTTGTATAAACGCGCATACATACTGTACGGCAAAAGCTTTTATATTTTATGACAATTGGAATAGAAGTTGTGAGAGGTGCAAGCTACAAATATATGGAAACATGACAACATTATTATAGAAGTATTTCTTTACATTTTTTAATATTTTTTTCTAACTTTATATATCTTTGTACCAATAATTTTACGATAAGCTTACCCTACTGACAGTAATGACATTCAAAACAACAAATACGTAAAAATCTTACCAGAAATTCAGTTCAACAAAATTAAAATCAGAATAAATGAAAGCAAAGAAACCCGTAAAATTTAAAGAGTAATTATATTCATCTTCACTGGGGTTACTACCTCAATTTAGATGGCGTTAAAATGAAAATAAATGATAGGTGAAATTAAATAAGTCATTTCAACATTATTCAAAAAACTACGCTTGCAAATCAAAACCAATTACAAATGGGAATATGTTAATGAGACTTGCCGAAAAATACGTATGAGAAATATTTTCTATTATATATTAAATTGACTTTCTTAATTTATTTAACTAACTTTTAATGTCGAAATGGTGAAATGGAACGAATGCACCCGATGAAGCTTATATTAATATGTAAAAAGCTGGTTAAATTAGTACGTTCAGACTTACTAGTAAACTCTAGTCTTCATTAAGTTCGTGTGCACATCAAAATGTATCAGTGGGCTGGACGATTTTTTCAAGAATTTCAATCAAGTTTTGAGATATTTTCATAGTTATGTAAACACGATTTTTTATGGTAAAAAAATAATATTGTGTTTTGCATATTAATATATCATCATATCTTTGCAATGTTATTTAGAAAAAGACTTTAAAGATTCCAATATATATTGAAGCTTTTTATTGACTTCTCCATTGATTCAAAGATATTTAACCTCCGTTTGGCCTCCATTATTTCAAATTATAATTTTTGAAATAGTATTTTTTTTAAAAATGTGATATAATTCGGGACAGACAATCACTTGGTTGGGTCACACGAGTCAAGGGTTCAAGCAATGTGGTTCAGATGGTGAAGTTGACAAGTCAAGGTTCAAGTTTCGTAAAGGGCTCGGGAGTCGAAACGAGTTGGATTCAAAGTTTGGAAGATATTTGAGAAGGAAAAGAGTAGCGTGGATTAAAATGGGCATAACTCTCAGCTCGAGGTGTCGTTCGTCCATGAGAACAATTCGGAATCGTCACGAAATTCTACATAAGGCCCGGCTAGGGCATTGTAGTTTTGGACTTGCAGTAGCACATAAACATGCCAAGAATAAGTTGAAGAAAAATAGTATAAAAATTTGGCGAGAATTTTATCTGTTTTGCTAATTTCCTAGTTTGACTTAAATACTATCTTTTTAGCATCTATTGTGATTTATTTGAATTAAGCACGAGATTATCCAACTAAATTATGGTTTTTCATAGTTTCATATAAATATGATCTATTATTATTCATTGTGGTCAAGATTTTGATTTTTTGAGATAATTAAATTAAATTTGAGAGTTTTATTCCTCCATGTTCTTGGTGATTTAAAGTTCTAACTTAAACTTATCAAAATGTTTCGCAATCCTTTTGTGGCATTCCCAATTCACAGTTCTTGTTCCGGGTAATGAACGAGTCGAATTTCTTATGCGTAATCTGGGTTCTNGCGGGATTCCTTATGTAATTAGAGGATTTTGTTAAATTTGAGGATGATTAGAATTAGACTAGAAATAGGAAACCAAAATCTTAATCTTTCCATAGAGATAATAGGGCTTTTCATAGTTTCATATAAATAGGATCTTTTTATTCATTGGGAAGACTTTGATTATTTCAGAGAATTAAATTAAATTTGAGAGTTTTATTCCTCCATGTTCTTGGTGATTTAAAGTTCTAACTTAAACTTATCAAAATGTTTCGCAATCCTTTTGTGGCATTCCCAATTCACAGTTCTTGTTCCGGGTAATGAACGAGTCGAATTTCTTATGCGTAATCTGGGTTCTTGAAATGGGTAGAACAACTGCGCGACGTGATTTCTAGCTTTTTTGGATTGGTTCCATCTTGTTCGTGGGTCTCAAGATCAATTCTTGGTTGTGTTCACATCAAAATATATGGTTGAAATAGAAGGAAAATTCTTTGATTTACGTATAATATTATTTTATGGAAGATTGTATGGTTGAAAATAAGAGAGAGAGAAAATAATTTTTTGTGATGATGAGGGCCAAACGGGAGCTGAAAAGTTTCCTTTGTGGGCAAAATGATATATTCTTAGCAATTTTCTTGCACATTATCTTTTCTTTTAGTCCCTGCTATATAAAAAAGGCAGTTTTGGGATATTGTAGATGCAACAATACTTAATGAGAAATTATTGTTCATTTTCCTTAATTTTCGCTCCTCCAGTCCCCCAAGTTCATTTTTGCTGCTATAGTCCTCCAATTTAATAATTTCATACGTCTTATATATATCAATTTCCATATTTTTTTCCCTGATTCTGATATAAAAAGCGATGCGTAAAACTAAGCAATTATAAAGTTTTTAATAATGTGTGAAAGCAACACGAATTGAGTAGTATTTTCTATTGGTGGGCTTATTCATGGCCATGAAGTGTTATGTATATTTAATAACAAAAATAGTAGTAGCCATTCCAGGTCTATGATAAGAAGGACATTGTTATTTACTCGTTTGTTGTTGATTGTAGATCTTATTTGTTGTGTATTTTGTCTCATATTTCGTGTTGAGGGTAATGTTGATTCATGATGCTATATTCAGTCAATGAATATGAAATTTTTGTAATTCTACAGATTTCGTGCTTTTATAATGAAGTGCAAAAATTTGGGGAGTTGCTTTTTGCTTATATGCTTAAACTTAACATTGAATTAAATATATAGTTTTACTTTTTTACTTTCAATGCATGGTTGTGTCCGGAGTAACAGGCAAGGATACACATTACACCGTATCTTGAATCAGACGAGAGATTTCGATAAATGGCAAGGCTACTTGCAGACTTTCTTAGCGCGCCGAAAAGAGATTATAAATAAAAATGGCCCGTTTTATTTTCATGTTATAACTCATCATTTTTTCATTAAAAGATACTCATGTACTTCATTCAATGCTCATCTAATTCATAAGATTATGTTTTTTATAATGATGAATGTAAAATTATTTTGGATGTTTAACAAATGTTAAAATTAAATACACTACACATATTATTATTACAAATATACAACCTTTTATACTAACATTTTACTACTTACCACATTTCACTCACTCAAGAAGAAGCTTCACCATCTTCACTACGCACCAAATCTGTGAAAAAGGTAAATGATATTTTCTTCGCATCTACCTTGTGCCGAGAGAGATATCCGCACACGTAGAGACACCGTGTCTCCACACAGCATGGAGACACGGACACCATGTCTCCAAGATGAGAGGAGACCAGATTTTTGTGCTGAGCGGAGATCGGGTCTCTACATGGAGACACGAGACTGGGTCTCCGTACACATAGAGATATGGGTGTCCATGTCTCCACGTGAGCACGGAGATTCGATCTCAGTGCTTGAGTCTCCTGCGTGCACGGAGACCAGATCTCCGTGTTGAGCGGAGATCTGGTCTCCTCTCGAAGACATGGTCTCGTGACACGATATCGTGTCTCTGTGAACACGGAGACACCGTGTCTCAATACGCGCGAAGACATAGCTCTGTACAGAGACATGAGACTGTGTCTCCGCACACACAGAGACTGCCTTCATATCTTCACGTGCATGTAGACATCCGTTTCAAATTTCCCACCCCGAAAACCCTCAACTAAACATGCCCGATTCAAAATTTTCTATTAGTTAATTTTTCAAATTCGAATTAAACTTTCTATTAAATTGTATTTTTTAATAATTTGTGCAGATGTCTTTGGGATACATACTATCTACAAATCAGTGGTTTTTTGCTACAATTACTTAATTTCCAAATCATCAATATCTTAAAGATTTTGTATATATATGGAGTGATTTATAGAGTAGAGGAAGAACAACAATTTAGCAGTAAATTAGTTCATGAATTCTTAATGAAACTTGTAAATTGTGGCAAAAAAAATAAAATTTGGGTGAAATTAGATAATCATTTTACCCGTTTTAGTCTGCAAGAGTTGTGTCTTATCAGTTATCACTGGATTACCTTGCCACGAAATATCCGTTAATCTCGGTTTCAACAATAATCGACTTAAAAATCAATATTTTTATGGTACCAAGAGAATTAGTATGAGGAAACTTTTTGAAACATTTCATCTTTGTAAATATCATGTAGATAAATTTGAACTCGGATTGGTGATGTTGGTAGAGAGTGCTTTGAAACCTAGGAGAAGATATATTGATTACAGGACTCTAGGCATGGTTGATTAACTTAATGAGTTCCTTGAGTATCCATGGGGCCGTACAACATATTTTGTTTTATTAAAATCGCTACAAGAATCCTAATTGGAAGGAGTACATAGATTGCAACAAAATCAGCAAAATGAATGTAAATCATTTTATGGATATCCACTTGCATTCCATGTTTTTCTTCTATTCTTTTATTTTTCACCTATCTAAATATAGTTTATATATAATTTAGTTTACTCACACCTAATATTTATATTTAATTGTGTTCAGTATTGGATATATGAAACTTTTCCATAGATTGGACATAAATTTGAACGTAATAGATACAACACATTACAATGTCCAAGAATGTATAGTTGGAAGCCCAATATTTTTTTTTACAGAGAAAAAAGTTAGGCAATTTTTGGCTAACGAATATGTAATTTAATTATTTAATTATATTTCTTAATTACATTATATTATGCATTTAGTTATATTTTTTGTCCTTCTCTAAACAAAACCCACAACAAATAGTTTAAATATTTCAATTACAGATTCATGTGATTGCAGTTTTACAGCCTACTGAGGAAGAATTGCAAACACTGTGGCATACAACTCTTTCATTGCCACATGACAATCAACATAATATGCTAGATGGCATTGTGAATGGAGAAATCAACAATGCAACACAACCAATCCCAGGTAGCACTGACAAGATGCCTGATCCTATGACATATAGTTCTGTTGGAGTTGGCCCAAGTTCTACTTCTATTGGCTCCGATTATGTGACTAGAGAAGAAATGGAAGAGATGCTGAATATACATAGGCAGCATGTAGTATAAGATGTATTAGGTTTTTGCAACAACTTGAAAACAAACATTGTTGAAGAATGAAGGAGACAAGAAAGCCATTATCAAGTGATTCTTCAAAACCAAAAAGAATTCTTTGAACAAGAACAGAAGTGGCAGCAAGACCACTTTCAACAACAATAGCAGTGACAACAACAACAGCAGCAATGGCAACAACAAAACTACCAAGACATGCAATCTATCATACAAAATTATGTGGATACCAGTTTGATTTTAGTGAGATCGTATATCGATGAACAAAATAGCAATATGATGAATAAGTTATTGAACTGGGAATCGAGCATGGAAGCTATTATCCTTTCCTTTAACAGGATGTTCCTGTCCATAGGAATCCAGTTCCAAAGCATGTCTCGACATCTCAACAGATTGAAGATATTGGGAGGTTGACAAAAGAAAAATGGTAAAGGAAGAAAAGATATAGTCTTCAATGACGGATTATCCTTTAGAAGACTATCATATGGACAGATACACAATAATTAGAGATTGGGTAATAAAGAATTCATCCAGGTAACCAATCCAATTAACTTGAATATTATAATTTTACTTTAATTTATTTCAAACTAATTTCAATTATGTTATGTTGTGCATATTGGGATGATGGGACTGAAAATATTTATATAAGAGACATATTGAAAGGTATAATGGATACAACACAAGATATGAATGTTGTGCATAGTAAATTTCATTCATCATAATAAAATCTCGTTACATACTTAATATATTTAATTTACATTTATTTATTTATTTCTATTAGAATCTTGACCTATAGTTAAAACTGTTGAGACAACTTATCAAACATGGTTGCACCATTGTTTTAAAGGAATATGTAATTCTAGATTTCGGATTTGAAACGAATGTACTAGGTAGCTCATGATGCAAAGAAACATAAAAGAATGAAGTGCAAGTGAATATTCATTGGATGTTATTCTTTTAGAAGAATACGTAAATGGCAAGTTGGTTGTCCATGTATAATATGCAATTATTTATTAATTCTATGTTTGTATCTAGGCTACGATTGGTACCTCTTTCTTGTGAATTTTCAGGAATGAAAATTTCAAATATATGATTGTAGGCATAGCATTTATACGCCATAACAGGTCATGGCGTATGTAAATGCAGTATTAAATGTGGGCCAAATATTGCTAGTGTCAGAGTTTCCATCAAACGAGATATAAGGAAACATAGAAACAAACATAAAGTAGACACCATACCTTATATGCCTTGTGTAAATAACAGGTTAGTACTATTTACTGCATTTTTTGCTTACTTTACTTTTATATTTATGGTCTTGATTTAATCTAACATAAAACTTTTTTCTTCCATAGGCCAAACTGTTGCAATTTTTTTTTGCTAAAATACATAAAATGCTTTATTTTTTATATCCAATAGAATTAGTTTTTCCAAACAGGATGACTATATATAGACGAAAGATTGCAGTGGACATTTGCTATAATGAATACTTTCTATATCCTTGTTGATCTTGCTATTAATGGATAATCATATTTGCACAAAAAATTGCTGACAATATCTGTTACACTCATGTGATTCATGTTGAAAGACACAGCTGAAGAAACTCCCACAAACTCCTACAGTTATAAAGCGAAAGGTAACATATGAAATCAGTTTCCTTCATGCTCACATGTCAAACGTTCACCTTTGGAATAGCCTTATATGAGCACACGTATAATTAAGACTATTAGAGTTTGGAGAACTTTTTCCATTTCTTGCTACACTCTAATTCACTTCTTTAATGTTTATATTTTTATTCACTTCTTTAATGTTTATATTTTTGGTGTTTGATTCGAGGTCGCTTGAAGACTCAAAGGATTTATTCACATGACAAGTATGGTAAGTCTCTTATGCCTTAATAGCTTTATTAAAATCATGTTTACCAAAGGTTAAAAAACCTTTTTGTGGCTTCGATTTGGTATATGCACATTATTTATGTTTTACTTTCAAATTCTAATTTAGTTATAAATTAGATATTTTTGTTTTGTAGCCATATGATCACCAATCACCTGGCTCTCTCATTCTAGAAAAGGAGTGGTTTTCAGGTAAAGTCTAGAACTGTTGCTTAATCTGCTGAATTAAAGTTTAAGCAATATGAAAGAAGTGGGACATAGTCTCCATTAATTTGCTAAAATTGTACTTTCTTCTAACATTTTCCTTTTTATTTTTATTTTTATGATGTGCATAGTTTCTAACCTCATCAAATACACAGTCTACCTGAGACATGGAAAATGCTAAAAAGCATGAAGGCATGTGAGTTATTTATTTTTCCTGCAATGATGTGCCAAAGCTTATTTCTCATAAGTTGTTTGGCAGCTTAAGTGGCAGTAGGGAAACTACTAGATGGACTAGCGATATATCAAGTGGCTTGCCAATGATATTATCTTGAATAACAATAGCTTTATTGTTCAATCATGTGTAATTTGAATATTCAAGGCAATTATTCATTTGTTATAGCAAATCCGGAAATTGTAACAAACAATAGCTTTACTTTCCAGCATGTCTTCATTTGCTTTTAAAGTTTTGAAACTTGAAAGCAAAATAGTTTTTCCACATTTACAAAAATGTTTTTAACTTCGCGGCATCTACCATTTGATAGCTAGATGTCTCATGAATATTGATTTGTGGATATTTCTATTTGCACAAAACTTCAATATCTGCGTACTTTTTCTTTATTCAAATTAGTAAGTATAAAATATTTTTCCATATTTACTAATTTGAAGTTTTATACTCATTGAAAACTAGACATTTAGACCTCCCAAGGAGCAAGAACTGTATAAATGTTTTTGGCAGAATGTATGCATAAAAAATAAAAAAACCAAGCGAATTTATGATTTAAAATAAGGAAAAGTCTTGACCAATGACATTTTTTGCTTTTGACAAAAATATTAAGATAGTGTTACCGAGGAAAAAAATGCGATGTACTCTCCACCCAGTGAGGAGAGTTCTCTCCGCACTGCGTGGAGGATTTTCTCCACGTATGCGGGAGAATTCTTCTGCATCGCAGAGGGTCCGCACCCCGCCCCCCATTTGTTTCCATTCATCACATATGCAATGTTTTCATTTATAATTATAATAAATTATATATGTTAAACTAAGTTGACAAGATGTATGTACTTCGTCGTTCTTCCATTTTTATGTCACCGCGCCATGCCATGCCTTTTCAATCTTTCGTCTACATACATTTTCTCAATCTACTGGTAGTCTACTCTCCTCTCCTCAAAAATTGAACTTTAAAACCCTTGACAATTTTGATTTGAATTTCATTGTTAATCTCATACTAAAGTTTGTAGTCCTGATTGAAGAATTTTCAAAGTTTGGTATGCTTATCTTTTAATACAATATGTATAATGTATTTATGTGCATTTATTTAATGCAAATATAATGTAATGCTAAGATTGGTTACGAGTCTCTGCATTCGTACCGTTATAACGCATCCTAACGTATGGCCAGAATGCAAGCTGCTTTACATGCTTGTTTGGTTGTTCAAATGCTTCACTAAAATTTTACAAAGCATTAATTAATAACATGATTAGATTTATTTAAACTTTGAATCTAAGTTAACTAATTGGCAGGAATTAGTCAGAAAACTGAAAAATGGCTTCATTATCTTTCCGTGTACTAACTTACATAATTTAATAGAAATCAGTTTTACTTATTTAAGGTGATAATGAAAAGTTTAATTCTGCATTTAGTTCATTATACTTATTGTGTATCTTTATTAACATAACTAAATTTAATAGCAGAGGGAAAGCTTCTCATAATGTTTAGAGAAACTGTAATCAAAAAACAATTTATGTGAGATTTTAGTAAAGTAGTATACACTTTTGCTAAGATAAAACTTATGAGATCGACTTGAAGTTAAAAGAAAAAATGTTGAGTATTTTGTGGAGAGGCAATTAATAGTCTCTGAGAAACTTAGAATCCTGACTCCTTCCGACTTAGAATCGAGATTAATATCTTTTTATTTTGAAATGTAAGATTTTATTATCCATCAATTTCTAAAGTTAGAAACATTTGTATTGTTAATTATTTGTCAGGATGGGAAGAAAATATTGGATCCCTACATCTACATAGCTTGATATTCTTCAACAAATATTTGATGGAGTGAATAAAACTCCAAGCAATGTAGAAATTGTACAAATATTCACTTGATTATTGTCACACACTTATATCTCTGAAAAAAAAAATGTTTGTGATTGGTTTAGTAAAAGGAGTGCTCAATCAAAAAGAAAGCGTGTTTCTACACAAGCAGAGAATGTTCGACCAAAAAATCTAAGGTATGAAATGCAACCTGATCGACGTGCACAAAGCTTCAAATTAACAGGTTCATTAATAACTTAGGCTCGACTTACGATTTTGCACACATTTTTCCTTGTATTATCCTTTTGATTGAATTTATTTGGCTGAATATTGTACAGAAGAAAATGCAATGATTGTGGAAGAAAATTATTCATCAGGTGCTTTTGAAGATGCCGATATGCATACAAAGATTCAAGGTATTTTTTGTTATATTCTATGTCCAATATTTTTTTGCGTTTCATTACTCTTATATTCAATTAATTACCTATAGTTTTATGTATGTTTATTAATATTCTTCTTTAATTTATTTACTTCATCCTTGCTTGCAACATAGATTCTAATTATGAAATTCTTTGACTCACTTAGATTTTTCTTTGTTTTAATTTAGTGTTATGCTTATATGCAATATTTTTCCCACTATTGAATTGTTTACAAAATCAACCTTTTTAAAAAATTGCCTCCATTGCCATTGCAATTGTGTTATTCATATTTATTTTATCTTTTTCTCTGACAAAATTTTTAAAATCGTTTTTTCCCTTTTCCTCTTGTTAGGTTATACCATGATTCTTGAAAATAGTGTTATTGAAAATCTACATGAAAGTAATTATGTGCGATATGAATGTGTATTAAATATTCATTTTACTGATGAATGTGTTGAAAGAATTGATACAGAAAGTATTTCTGTTAAAATTTATGTCTTGCCATCTTGTACAATTTGTACACATTGTGATGCAAAATAATTATATAAAGAAAGCAAGGGTTTTTATTGTTTTGATGGGAAAGTGAAATTACAATTACATAATATGCATTCTGAATTATATGATTTAATTACTTCTAAATTAGAAGAGGCTCTCGCTTTTAAAAAAAGTTGTTCGTAGTTACAACAACCATTTCGCATTCACTTTCGTTTGGTGTTAAATATGACAGAGAGTTGTGTAAAAATAATAAAGGTATCTATACTTTCAGAGTTCAAGGCTAAGGATACCATTTCATAAACCCAGTTGTATTGATTGATGGGAATCCTACATATTTACAGTTATATTTCAATGATACTAAAAATGAAATTCATAATAGACTTAAAAGTTTAGAAATTTTTTGTGAATTGACTTTAAGCTTTTGATAAATATTTGTAAAGAAATACATATTGTAACGTCTGTCAATCATTACGTGAAGTTACAAATATAGAATCATGTAGTATTTTACTAAGGTGTAATCCATGTCTCGATCAAAGCGTATATAACATGTCAACATCAGACCAAGTGGTTGTAGTTTGGGTTGATGAAGACCCATTTGCAAATATTCGACCTCGAGATTTATTAATTTATGGACATTCATGTAATGCATATAAAGTTCAATACTATTGTGGTTGTTATGATCCACTTCAATATCCATTAATTTCCCCTATGGAGAGCCTGGATGGCATGAAGGTATTGAGAAGTTAAACCTCAACGCTGCATGAGTTCAAGTCGCTCAAAATTTAGTGGACGTTAATAATGTGAATTCATCCTATCAACTTTTGGAAATAGAAGATTGTGGTAAATTTTATTTATTATATTTAGTTATGGTGATTTCCTCTTTAGTAAATAAATTATTTATCTTGGGCTCATTTTTCGTTGTTTTTTAATTTTTGTAGTTTTAAAGGCACTAAAAAAACGACTCAATGTATCATGTCGGGAGTATTACTGTTACAAAATTCAAATTAGGTCAGACAATTACGTGCTTCTACATACGGCAGACTTTTACAGCAATATGTAGTGGACATGAATGTTAAAATTGAAATAGCAAGATTAGACTTTTTCGCAATAATCAAAAAGCTATAAGAATTGAACTTTATCAAGGAATTATAGACAATATACAAAAGGGTCAGAATATTGGTTATAAAATTGGCAAATCAATAGTTTGCCTATTGAATTTATTGGTGGTCATAGAAATATGACTAAAAGATATATGGATGCAATGTCTTTAGTTCAGAGATATGTAAAACTTGATGTCTTTTTGACAATGACTTGTAATCCAAATTGGCCTGAAATAAAGCATGAATTAAAGCATAATGATGAAGTACAAAATAGGCCAGATTTGGTAGTATGCATATTTCGTGCCAAGCTTGAAGAATTGAAAACAAATTTGATTAAGAAAGAATTGTTAGGTTCTATAGTTGCATATGTTTATGTGATTGAATTCCAAAAAAGAGAATTACCTCATGCTCATTTTCTCCTGATATTTAAAAAAAGTTTTAAGATTAGAAACCCTTTACATGTTGACAAAATTGTCTGGTGTGAAATACCAGATCGAAATAAATACCCTCACTTACATGCTACTGTTGTAAAACATAGGATGCATGATCATTGTGGGCATTTGAATTGCATGGAGAACAATAATGTATGAAAAATAAATACCCAAAAGAATACATTAAACATATTTTGTTGGGTAATGATTCATACCCACTTTATAAACGCCGCAATGATGGTATAAGTGTTAAAGTAAGAGGCTTTTTATTAGACAATAGATGGGTTGTATCATATAATCCTTATATTTTAGCTAGTTATGATTGTCAAATTCATTTAGAGATATGCTCTTCTGTTAAAACTATTAAATATTTATACAAGTATGTATATAAAGGGCACGATCTGATTCATTCTACTCTGAATTAAAAGAATGAGTACTTTATTGATGGGATTACAAATTATCAATCAGCTAGATGGATATCTGCACTTGAAGCTATGTGAAGGATATTTATTTTTGATTTATTTAATATGTCTCCAGCAGTAGTTTCCTTACAACTACATACTAAAGATGCTCAATTAGTTAGATACAGTAACACAGATGATTTATCAAAAGTTATAAATAAAGACTTTGTTCACTGTACAATGTTAACTAATTTTTTTAAAATGAATATGTCAAATGAAAAGGCAAGGACTTTTACTCTACGAAGATTTTCTTACACATTGTGTGGGTTGCATCCATATGAATTTGGACTCCTGGAAAACAAAAAAAAGTTATTGGTAGAATGAATAGTCACTGCTAATCCATCTGAGCGTGAGAGATATTTTTTACGAGGTTATTAAATCATATAAAATGACCAAAATCTTTCGAATATTTGAGAACAATTAATGGTGTTATTCTGACTACTTATCGTGAAGCAGGACTTTTAAATGGTCTTCTTAGTGGAAATAACTATTCTGAGATTTGTTTAACTGAAGCAATTACTTATCAAATGCCCATAGTATTGCGTCGACTCTTTGCCAATGTGTTGACTTTATGTAGCCCAACAAGTCCAAGAACTTTGTGAGATAAGTTTTTATGATATAAGATTATTTACATAAAGGTCTAACACAACATGATGTTGAGATCAAAGCTTTGCATTATATAATTTTTTTGCTAGAGAATATTGGTAAAAGTATAAAGGATTACTGAATGGTAGACTTTGATTTTACTATCAACTATGATGATATGTTTGAAACTATAATTGCTGAAGAAACTAAAAATATTATTGTTGTGTTAGACATCCATTGTACTAAGAATTTAAATAAAGATCAACAAAGTGCTTATGATATTATTCTAAATTGTGTTTTAAATGGTAATAATGGAATGTTTTTTATTGATAGTCCAGGAGGTACCCGGAAAACATATTTATACAGAGCAATACTTGTTGTTGTACGATCTCAGAATCATATTGCATTAGCAACTACATCATCAGGTGTGACTGCATCTTTATTACCTGCTGGTCTAACAGGAGATTCACAATTCAAAATTCCGCTTGAAATAAGTTCAGATATGCGATTTTTGTAATTAAACAATCTGCACTTAGTAAACTTTTATCAATAACTAAGCTAATTGTATGGGATAAAGCACCAATGGTTAATAAATGTGCTTTTGAAGCTTTAGATAAATTGTTAAGCGACATTACTGAATGCCAATTACCATTCGGTGGAGTAGTCATTGTGTGTCAAGGAGATTTTCGCCAAGTTTTAACGGTTGTGCAAAGAGGAACAAAAGACAACATAATGAGGGTAAGTTTGGTTTTTTCACATTTATGGAATTCTTTTATGCAGCTACATTACTTCAAAATATAAGAGCTAAATTAGATCATTTTTTGTGAATATTTACTGAAGATTGGAAACAGAATTGAGAAAGAACATTCATGCCAAATGATTAAGCTTTCTAAAAACATCATTATTGATTTCTTAAACAAATTAAAATGATTAGGAGAATTAATTAACATTGTGTTTCCCGATTTTCAAAGATACGGTGACAACTTAAATATTATGATGAATAGGATTATTTTAACCCCAAAAATGAATATGTAGATTTAATAAATAATATGTTACTTAAAGACATTCCAGGAGAGAAATTTACATATTTTAACTTTGATGAAGTCATCAATAAAAGTGAAGGATTCATTCATGAAGATTTTTTAAACAGCCTAACTCCGAATGGTATCCCCACATGAACTTATGCTAAAAAAAATGTCTAATTATGTTGCTTAGAAATATTAATCCTTTTGAAGGTTTGTGCAACGGTACTAGACTTATTTGTCATGACTTTAAACAAAATGTGATTTTAGCTGAAATTGGAACATAAAAATTTTGTAGAAAACAAGTGTTTTTACATAGGATTCCATTCATTCCACTTGAAAGCAATAAACAGTCAGTATCATTTAAAATAATTCAGTTTCTAGTGCGTCCTTGACTATTAACAAAGCTCAAGGTCAAACTCTAGATTGTATTGGCTTATATCTTCTTGAATTTGTGTTCTCACATGGTCAATTATATATGTTACATTATCGAGAGTTAGAACAAGATGAAATATAAAAGTTTTGATTAAACCTTCTGTCAAATATAAATTACATACTTGTTGCACAAAAAATATTGTTTATCATGAAATCTTGGAGTTAATACATAGCAATTAACCATTTAAGCAATGCTTATACCAGTCATTTGACTCTGAACATTCAGGTTCAAATTTAGTTTGACAAAGATAAAATATTGTTTATCATGAAATCTTGGATTTAATACATAGCAATTAACCATTTAAGCAATGCTTATACCAGTCATTTGACTCTGAACATTCAGGTTCAAATTTAGTTTGACAAAGATAAATTGAAACTTATTATATAATTAGTTGCTCGCAGTGGAGTTATTGAAGAAATGCTATCTTTGTACGCATTTAATAATGGTACAATACGGTTTAATCTCTTTGGTATTGTTTAATTTTCTATAAATTTAGATTTCTAAACCCAGCTGCCCACCATAGTCAAATTTAGACGGTGTTCGTCTGCTCACAGAGACACGGTTGCGAAGACTATAACTCCGCAATGCGTGGAGACACAGTCTCCGGGCACACAGAGACACGATCTCCGCGGTGCGAGGAGAAAGTCTCCGTGCGGGAGGAAACTTTCTCCACAGAGATGTGGAGAAACGTTCTCCGTGTGCGAGGACACCATGGTCTGTGTACGAAGTCTAGACCTTTTCAGCACACCGCCACACCACAAAAATCCTTGCATTATTCCATGAATATCTCCATGTAACAAAAAATTAATATTCCTTTCTTTGTGGTCTTCAATAATATATTCATTTTTATAACTCACCAATCTTATATAATTCAACAATCTGATAACTTTAGAACCTATATCACGTACTTGTGCATCCAATAATCAAATATAACAATGAGATGTAATCATATTTATTACGTACATGACTTATACTGATTTTTACTCAATATTTGGTCATTATTGTATTTGATAAAGTTTCACTGAATTGATTTACCTACCCATACATTGATGAAATTTAAACAGTGAACTAATTTTCTTGCTCATACCTAATATAGAATTAATTTTTTTTCAAATATATTCTAAGCTTTGATTGACAATTTACTGTACACACGTACTATACTTGTTTATAAAAAAGCTTCATCCATTTTTTCCACAAACACAAACACTCGCTTCAGCCAACCTCCATTCTCAGTATACAATATATACCATAGAATGGAAGAACGATACCAACTAATACTAGAAATTGTTTCAAACAATCAAAAGTGGATGGTTAAGGTCATTGTGGTAGAAAAACAATCACCAAAGCTTTCAAAGTAAGCTGGAAGGTACCAATATTTGATGTTAATGGATACTAAGGTAACTTTTGTTCATTATACATATAGGTTTTAGATTTATTTATTATCTATTGTCTTCATTTTCGAACTCTTTAGGCTTCTCAATGTATTAATACAAATCAATTTTCCAGGGTAATACTATCCAAGCTAGCTTATATGATTCCAACATCATAGCTTTTGAGGATCAGCTTCTTCTCGGTAAAACTTGTGCAATTTTAGAAGCTTATGTGAAGAACAATATGGCTAACTAAAAATTTCAACGGGATCTCTCCAATGGACAATATCATGAGAAACTCATGTTGAAGAAGTAAATGAAGATAACCTGAAATTTGTTTTTGCAAACTATCGTTTAACACATTTTCACGGAGTTGAACAATACTTGGATATAGATGCTAATTTAAGTAAGAACCTCCACCTTCATACTGCAAGTAAAATCATAAGCTGATGCTATAAAAATACAAATATAATGTTGTAGTTAAGTTTAAAAATATACATTGATCCTAAAAAAAGTTTACATTTTTTTAGATATACTTGTAGTTGCAATTGATATGACTCCTAAGCGTTTGATTCAATCAAAAGATGGCATCCAAATATGGGTACGGGATGTCATACTTCTTGACAAGAATTTCAAAACAATGATGCTAACACTTTGTGATTCATTTGTTGATCGACAATGTGTGCTATTAGCAGATAACATTGAGAAAAAACCAGTCATCTTTGCAACATATCTCAAAGCTACATCCTTCTTTGGTTTATTATAGTTTGTATTTGGTATATTCTATATTTGGTTAGTGTGTTCTTCGCATTATGTGACTATTTTGTTTTCCATAATGATATATTATTAGGTTTGATATTGTCTACAAAAATTCGTAGCGCTTTCTTCATAAATACACCTTTCAATGAAGTCAAACAAACAACAGAATGGTATGTAAAAGTTTCTATAGTTTATTGTGTTTTTTCCCTATCATTGATACACTTACTAATATAGCAGCTTATTCTCTTAAGGGTAAAAGACAATTCCATGAAAATAAATGATTTGTTGTTGAAAAAACCATACATGGACAAAAGTCCGATGATTCTTTCTCCACCTATACGTAATAATTTACTCATATTCAGAATCTTCAGGGACGCCTCTTAGTGGTAATAAGCAGCCTCTATTCTCATTCTTTGCCCACAATATACATATGTAAGAAGATAAACCCAGTTATAAATTTGTGAAAGGCGAAAGTTTTATTGGATGAACGACACTGCAACCACAAATACCATCAATAAGAGGTCTTGGTACATTGCTTGCAACAATTGCTATCGAAGATCAAATGTTGATTTTGGAGAAACATATGTATATTTTGCAAAAATCCAAATTCAAAAGCTATTCCTTGGCAGTAATAACTGACCAATCTTTCCATTTTCCCTATGTCTTTATTTTTTCCTCATGTCTTTATTTATTAATACTCAAATATTATTCACCTTAGGGCTTGAGCATATGTGCATCTCTCAAAAGTGACAAGTTCGCTTAATGCAAGTGCCATTAGTGAACTTGCTGAGAAATTGTTGTTTACAAATTCGCAATCCTTGATGGAGCAAACCAATTCTGTAAGAAACTCAACCTAACTTAATCATTTTTCCATATGTACATATTTTATTGAAATGATAATATTGGATTAACATACAGGGTTCACAGTTAATCTTCAAAGAGGTCATTCAAAAAGTGCAAAACACTGAAAGAGCATTCCACTTGAAAGAAACACAAACTGAAAACAATTCATCAAGTTACAAATTTGACATCATCTCTGTCACGGATTTGGACCATAGAAATCTAGCACAACAAAGCCAAATAAATGCTGATTCTGAAGTTATGGCAGCTACAGTACCTCTAAACATTATTGACACAGACTATCAAGAAGATTGGTCACCTCTAGTGAAGAAAGCTCTATTTAAGTCTTAGTATCATTCGTCAACTTCAAAGGTTGATTGTGATGAAAACATAAGTTCAAAACTCCTAGGCACAGATCCATTGACTGGAAAAGAAAAAGGGGAGTAAATGATGAATGAAATGTCTTTTGGAAACAAACTTTTGAGAAGCACGATTTGTCCTATTTTGTTTGTTATAAAACATGCCCATGCTTTTGTATATATGTAGATGAAACTGTTGAATGTTGAGAAATGATGTATATCGAACATGACAACTACATCATTAACTTAGTTATCTTTTGTATGTGTACCTTTTTTGTTATCTACATTAATGAATTAGTTTTCTATTTTCATTTTTTCCTATGTATCGGTTAAACTGGATTTCATAAACTTCTCTTTCAATTCATGGTTATTTTTCAAGTGCAAATATACCCGCTCAAATTAAAGTTGTTGAAGAGAAACAATTTGCTAAATTCAAGTTATAAACGTCTCTGTGCTACGCAGACCAATCTCCTTTCTAAGTGGAGATTTGGTCTCCATGAGGAGGCACGCGGATCGTGTCTCTGCGCACACAGGAGGCACGGTCTTGTGTCTCCGTTGACACGAAGACCCTGTCTCCGCGTTCACCTCCGCACGGAGACATGGTCGTCTTAGAGACTAGCTCTTCCTTCTTTTTATTAAATTAAATAAGTCGCAACACATTGATTTGTTGATGGGTGAGTGGCAAAACTAAATCATTCAAATTTGAAATTTGCCATTTAATGTCTTATAAAAGATGTTTTTCCCTTTTTTACAAAAACTCACTATGAATGTCCTGTGTTTACTTTCACACTTTTTACCAAATAACCAATTTCATAATTTAATCACAAGTTAACATAAGATAACCCAACATGATTTGATGCAACTTTGTTGTTGTTACAAACTTTCCTAATGTGATGCCTTCTTCTTTAATCAACAATATCCATGTGCTTTAATGAATTCTTCTTTTAGGGATTGTTAATTGGACACAGTTTTTTAAGTAGACCATACGCAGTATTTTAACTTATAGCTTCTCAGAATGCTTCAATAGTTTCTTTGGTTTATTGTGGTTTCAACTGTATAACTTTCTATAGTGTAGCAAAATAAAATGAAGCATTTTTTTCCCGAAGATAATTTAGCTTGCAAAGATAATTAACTTGATGCAAGATGAAAACAATTATTCTTTACTTGCTTTTTCTTCACAAGTGGTTTCAAGCTGATACAATTTGTCTCGTAGACTTATTTTTTTCATTTCTGTCTCATCTCTCCAAAATTCAATTATGTGCCAAAGGTTATATACAAAACTGTTTTCTTATTCTATTTGTTGTAACACTCCATGACACAATCTTTGTGTGATTCTCAAAGATATTGATATGCCAATTTTTTTTTCCTAAAGCATGTATTACTTTCTCTTTCTTTTAGGAATTTCTTGTTTTTTTGAATTATGTTTTCAACATTTTGTAAAGAGAATAAATATATACAATTCGCACACAAGAATACTTTCCCAAAATTTAAAAATTATATGCTAATAACAACAAAATAATTTCAAAACTCGTGAAACATACGTATCACAGAATAATATATATAAAATGAGCACTTTAGAAAATATTCTACATGCATTGAACCATTAAAAAAAGTTCCACACATCTATTTGACAAAGTAGACCTGTTCTTGTGCCACAGTAGGTAGGATAAACTTTGCCCATTGCTACGTCAGTGGACCAATCATTTTTTTAACAAATTAAAAAATGGTTTGACCATATGATGACTCCACGTGGACAGGTAAGCATAAGATCAATTCTATTTTACAAAGACAGAGTTAAAGACAATTTTTGTTCTTCATTGGAATTGTTAACAATCTTCGTTTTTCAAAAATGCTAATGTATATTATTTTTGCTTCTTCTAAATCAATATATCAATATTCTTTTGAAATATTGAAATTCTAATATCATGCTTTCCAGGCGCAAGTAACATTCTTTCTGGAATATGTATATAGGGTGGATTATGTTTCTTCTAGAACATCAACATCATATTCATTTAGTACAAATAAAATTTCTAAATAGGATTCTTCAGAATACTTGTTAAGTCAAAATATTTAACTGATCTAAAACTTTACAAATATATAATAAAAATAGAAAAACTTTCAAAAAATAGACTCACTTGAATTTGAAAGTTTTAGAAAATCTTGAATAATTGACAAATCTCATATTTTTCAAAGATATGAATTTGAACATTTTATAGTATTTAAAATTTTGATGTGTTCAAATTCTATGACAATCGGACTACGAAATGCTGAAATATGACTACTTTTATCACAGTTGTACAAAGTGTCAAGATTCTGCGAATTTCTACGCTTTTGATTTTGAAATAATAATATAATTCTTCCATAATATATAGAGTCAATATAGGGTCAACGAACTTTGATTTCGTGATAATGGTTGATTCAATCATTTTATTGAATGTATAGAACATGTGAGAATGGAGTGCCGAGAGTTTTTATTTTATCTATTTCTGGCCAAATACAAAAGACGTTATGCAAACATATTCTATATTATTCCCATGTATCTTCTTAATATGATATCCATTGCAAGAATATCTTTAAAACTAAGTAATTTTTTTTTCCTAAATTTGCTTATTTATTAGAATAAAGTGCATAATCTATATATAATTTTGTATTATTAAAATAATACAAGCTCTTCGAGAGCTTTCAACGATATTCAATGCATCTGATATCATATAAACATTATTTTCTATAAATTTTAGGTCCAGAAAATACTTTTTGTCTTGAAAAATAGTATGTGTAGTTGTATTAAGATTAAATATTATATAATCATATAATAACTAATAGAGTAGTCAAAATAATCAATGTCAACATGAAATAAGCTATATATTTTCCTCAATGGATAAACACTAATTCACAAATTACACATGCTTCAAGATACGGGTTACTTCGAGAGAACTTTGTAGTTTACTATTGCAACTTCAAGAGCAATATGTCAATAATCTTTTAGAATATTGAAAATTGTAGTTCGTGCTCTTCAGGCGCAAGTGATATTCTTCTAAAATATTTTATAATGTTTTGTTACTTTATGGACAACAACGAACTATTATTTCGAAACATTAGCTCTTCAAGAGTTATATACTTGCTCTTTTAAAAGTAATATATCAATATTCTTCTAAAATATTGGAATCGTGGGGTCATGCTCTTCAAAAGCAATAATATCTAAAATATAGATTATGTAAAGATTTACTCATCAAGAGTAAAAACATAATTTATGTTAGATTCTATTTAGTTATGCTCTTCGAAAGCAAGTAAAATCTAACTAGAACATTAATAACAGTGTGTTCTATCAAGAGCAATAATATTTCGCAATAGACAGATATAACAATACTAGATTCATAAACTATATTTTTTATTAAAAAGAATAAAAATGTGATAATTAATCAAACGATAAAAAAAAGGCAGTTGTATACATTTTCTCTACATTATTTCACATCAACAATTTATTTACAGCCCAACAGTAATTTAATTACATATAATATCCCATAATCCTTCCAAAAAAATAAATTGAAGAAATCACTTTATATCTTCCAAGTAAATAAAAATGAAAAGTATAAAGGAGTATTGAATCCTAATTACCTATGCACCTAGGATAATAAATTAATAATGACTTGAGACCTTGATGAGTTTGCCAAGGAGATTTGCAAAAATTGAAAAAAGCTTTGAAATCCGGTTTAATTGATTAATTGATGGAACAATCAAGCGGATAACAAAAAAAATAGGATACCCATTGACTTAGTACGCACAGGACTAGCAAATGTTGTGTGATTGAATCAAATTATGGTTTTTCACTCTGAAGTGTACGTATGTGACACACACACAGAGAGAATTATTGAGCGAGTGAGAATGATAGCACATGGGTACAGGATTTAAGGGATTAAACAACATAGAAGGTTATTAGTACCTTGCTATAAGTTTTAGAGACTAATGCTGATAACATGTTATGAATTAGAAAGAAAAAAAGAACAATTACTGTTGAACAATTAGAGATACCATATTTATAGGGAACAATTAGGGATACAATATTAATAAAATTTACAGTTGCATGGGTGTTGTAGTCATTCACTAATAAATATATTATTTACAACACATTTTACAATTTTCATTTTTAGGGTGTCATATAATGATAAAATTGATAGCCCAAGAATAACTAATCAAGAGGGTAGTGAATTGGTTTTCAAAATTTTCAAAAAATTGATTCAAATCTAAGCAAGTTGAGAAATAATTTTACAATTTGAAAGTTCTCTTTTAATACATGATAGAAACAAATTAAATACAAAGAGAAAATTAGACTAACACATTCATAATAGCAATGAATGAAACTCAAGTGTTATGCAAGAAAAACTTTGTGAGAAAGATATTTTTCAAAAGTCAATTCAATCAAAAGTTTTTCAAAATAAATGATTTGAAAAAAATAAATAAGATGCAAGATCAATATAATTTTGCTTAAAAATATCTCACTTAAAAGCTCATAAAAAGTGTTGCAATGAATGTAAAATGAAATGATATTTGTAGAGTTCAAAACGCCAAAAATTTTGAGTAACCGAACAAGTAATCTGGACGTCCTCATTTTGAACTGGACAACCAAGGTAGTCGTCGTGTTTTAGAATTCAAAACGGTTAAAAAAAAGTGACCATCGAATGAACTGAACGTCCACATAACCCAACCAGATGTTCGTATCGATAGAATTTTCCCTATTTTTCTTTGTTGAATGTTTCAAAAAATGTGGACTTTTGAATAAGATTTTTTACTTTATTTCTCAAGGTAAGTAATATTGTAATAAGCTTAAATATCAAATTGAAATATTTCCCTTTTAAAGAATAGTTTTTATGCAAATGTTTTATAAAACAATTCTTTGTATATAAAAAATTTCATTGAGTTTTTTTTAATAATTCATTGCTAAATATTGAAGTGTTGTACCTTTACATATGACTACAAACATCTTAATCTAATTCTTCGATTGAAGTTTTTTGTTTCGAGTGATTTGTCTTGAATGCTTGACTTCCATAACGATTTTTATTGATCATCTGATGCTAGTATTTTGTTAGTGATCGTTTTGTCCTCAATCAATTAACTTTGCAATAATAGCTTAGAAGACTTAGATTCAATTGATAGAAATAAAATTAACTTTTTTTGTTATGATCAAAACATTGAGGGTGAAGTCAACCATATATTTCAACAATTTCTATATTTTTTATTGTGACGAACAAGATGATTTGCATAAAGTAATAATAACAATTGGTAAGGAATAAAAATTTTAGATATCATATGTGAATCATATATAACCCTTATCTTTTACAAGTTAATAACCATCTCAAGCATATAACATTCGTCATATTCATCAATATACCAAAAAAATATATATGCATATCATGTCATATGTTTTCTCCCTTTTAGCATAAACAGAAAGTATAAAGAGGGATCGAAAACAATTTATATAAGAGCAAAAAGACAACCATAAGTACTAATAATAGCAAGAAATTCCCCCTTGCAGTAACATAAGATGCCAATCAAATAGAGGTTAATATAGAGCATATCACATCCCTAACAACAAAAAAGTGAAGTTACGAAAGTTAATATCACGAAAAAGTTAGATTAAACATAAGTGTATCCAAAATACATAACCATGAAATGTAAATCATAGCTAAGGTCCCGGAAGAGGCGATGGAGGGAAGCGAGCATAAAAAGTATTTTGTTGAGGTTGCATCATCACTTGTTGAACATGTATTGCAGCTTGTTGAACTTGCAATCGGTGAAGCATCCCACCAAGGCCGTCAACGAAGGATGTAGGTGAATCGATGCTCTGTTGAGGAGATTGTAATGGTCTTCGATGAATGTAAAACCTCCGGTAGGATGTTGAGCACTTGAGCTTGGGATGTACTATAGCGTATCATCATCATTGTTATCCTCTATGTCATCCTCATCGAGTGTAAGGACGAGAGACCCGACTCCTCATCAAACCCTTTAGTACTGTTTGTCCATTGTCCACCTTATTTGATAATTTTCATACGCTTGAGAGTGTGAATGTGGACGGTGTCGGTAGGTCAAAGAGATACTGAAGCCTCGCCATGGAAAGAAATGACAAAATGTTTAAAGATTTTGGTAAGAAGCATGCAATAGGGTAGGGCTTTGATGTTTTGTGTAGAATAAACAAGTTTCATGTGTCCGAGAGCAATGGTTTAGTGAATGAAAGTTTGAATTTTTTAGAGATTTAGGGTGTAAAAAAGATAGGTTTTTTTATTTTAGGAAGTATTTGATGATTGGATAAGGAAATATGAAGAATTTAGAAGAGATTTAGGGAAAGAAATGCAAGAGATGGAGGAGGAAATGTTTGAAACAAGGGCTGAACCGCATACATAAAAATTGATTTCATGACGAATCGGATGTCCAGATTGGCAGAACATTTGTTTTCGAATTTCTTTTGTCAAATTGGACAAGAAATCTGGACTCTCCGGTTGACTTCGTCCGATTCCCTTTTTTTGAATATTATACTAAATCAAACACGCAATCAAGGAATAGCATATAGTACAATCAATCACATAAGAACATAAAGTATGATTTTAACTTAGCTAGTTCGGATTCACCAATAATGGCCAAGTCTCTTCGAATGTGTGAGAATCTATCAAGTGCTAGAGGCTTTGTGGAAATGCCAGCCAATTGATTTTCCATGTTAACAAATTCTAACACAATATCTCTCTTTTGTGAATGATCTATTAAAAAGTGATGTCTAATTTAAATATACTTAGTTCAAGAGTGCAAAATAGGCTTTTTTGACAAGTTTAAGGCACTAGTGTTATCACACATGATGGGCATATGATCAAAAGATAAATGATAATCACTAAGAGTTTGTTTTTATCCATAATACTTGTGCACAATAGCTAGCGATCAAGATATATTCGATTTCGACGGTAGACAATGCAAGGGAATGTTCTTTCTTACTAAACGACGAGACAAGTGTTAGAAAATGACAAGTTCAGCTAATGTTCATTCAATTAGTTGTACAACTGGCTCAATCAGTATCCAAATAACTAAGTAAATCAATACGAGTGCCATTTGGATACCAAAGGACTAGGGTTCTAGTACCACTAAGATATCTAAAAATTGTTTTTATAGCACTAATGTGTGATTCTTTAGGATTAGATTGAAACCTAGCATATAAGAACACACTAAACATGATATCGGATTTACTTGCAGTTAAGTAAAGAAGGGATCCTATCATACCTCGATATTTAGTTACATCAATAAAAGTACCTTGATCATCTTTATCCAATTTTATGAATGTTCTCATCGGATTGTTCATTGGCTTCAAGTTTTCCATTTCAAGCCTCTTGAGCATGTTTAATATAGATTTATTTTGACTAATGAATATTTCATCACTAGTTTACTTAATTGGAAGTCCAATGAAGAATTTAAGTTCTCCCATCATGCTCATTTCAAATTTCACGCTCATGTATTTTGAAAACTCTTCACAAAGACAAATATTAGTTGTACCAAATACAATATCGTTAACATAAATTTGAACAACAAGCATATCATTTTTTTTAGTTTTGACTAAAAGAGTAGTATCCCCTTTACTCATTGAAAAGTCATTTGAAAGTAAAAATTTGCTCAATCTTTCATACCAAACTCTAGGAGCTTATTTTAAACCGTAAAGAGCATTTCTAAGTTTAAAAACATAATTTGAATACTTGTGATCTTTAAAACCTGAGAGTTGATCTACAAAAATCTCCTCTTGAATATAGCCATTTAGAAATGCACTTTTAACATTCATTTGATAAAGAGTGAATCTTTTATGGCAAGCAAATACAAGAAACATGCGAATGAAATATAATCTAGCAACCGGTGCAAAAGTTTCCTCAAAATTGAAGCCTTCTTGAATGTAAACTTGAGTCACGAATCTAACATTGTTACATACGATTATCCTGTTGTTATCTCGTTTATTTCTAAAAACCTATTTTGTACTGATTACATTTAATCATTTGGTCTAGCAACTAAATTTCGAACATGATTTTTTTCAAATTTATTTAGTTCTTCTTACATAGATAGAATCCAAAATTCATCAAACTCGACTTATTTGAAATTTTTTGGTTCAATATGTGAAATAAAAGCACATCTATTAAGATGATTTCTAGTAGAAACTCTAGTAGTAATACATTTGGATGGATCACCAATAATAAGCTCTTTTGGGCGAGAAGGAGTAAAACTCCATTCTTTCTGTAGTGTAGGGCAATTTGGTACTTCAGAAGGTTCTATTTCACTTTGTTGAACGCTTGCTTCTTCCCTATGATCATCTTTTAGATTTTCTTTATTTTGATCTTGAATATTTATTTGTTTGAAAGAAGTTTTCAGCCCTACATCATTGACAATACTTTTCTCGCAATCAAAATGGTTAGTTTCATCAAAAGTAAAATGCATAGATTGTTCAACGATTAGAGTTCCTTTTTTAAAGGCTTTATAAGTTTTGCTATCAATGAATATCCTAAAAAAATTCCAAATATTGAGTTTTGAATCAAATTTTTCGAAATTTTCTTTTGTGTTCAAAATAAAGCATTTGTAACAAAATACTTTGAAATAATCGATATTTGGAATTCTATTTTTCCAAACTCATAGGGAGTTTCAGTTTTCTTTTGACTAACCAAAACTCCATTAACAATATAGCAAGCAATATTAACTGCTTCGGCCCAAAAGTATTTTGGCAAATTATTTTCAAAAAGCATGATCCTAATAATTTCTTCCAATGTGTGATTTTTCCTTTCTAATACACTATTTTGTTGAGGAGTTTTAGGAGCCGAGAAATTATGTTAATATCATTTTCATTACAAAAATTATCAAAAGTGATATTATCAAATTCTCCACAATGATCACTTCTAATAGTTGTAATGAAGAATCATTTTTAATTATGAACATTTTTACAAAAATGTTTAAATACATTCAAAACTTCTTTTTTTAGATTTAAAAATATGACCTAAATAAATATAGAAAAGTCGTCAACGATGACAAATTGATAATGTTTACCACTCAACCTAGTAGTTCTAAAATGTTCAAAAAGGTCCCTATGGAGTATAGTTCTAGTTTAAAAAAACTTTTCACTTGTTTCCCAAATCGACAATCATCACAAATATTTCTTTCTCAAATTTTAAATTCAGCAAACTTTTAACAAAACAATTTTTGAATTTTTTTTTAGAGAAGATCCATACTAACATGACATAATCTCCTATGTCACAACCAAGTATCCTCTTTTAAATTTGATAAACATTTTTCATCACTTTCAAATTCAATATTTATGATTTAAACATTTTCACTTCGACTTGCTATAAATATCACCTCTTTTGATGTAGTATCCTTAATAAGGCATTTGGAAAAATCGAATTTAATATGATATCCTTTATCACATAATTGACTAATACTAAGCAAACAAAATTATGTTTGGGGTGATCTACTAATAAAACATTTTTAATTGAAGGAGAAGAATGATTGCCAATTTTTCAATTCCTGTGATTTTTCCTTTTGCATTATCCCAAAATGACACATGACCTCCATAATTCTTTTTGAAATTTGATAGTAACATTCTATCTCCATTCTTATGCTTTGAGCATCCACTATCCAAGAATCATTTGCTCTTTATCTTCTTTGGTATCTAAAAAAATAATTTAATTTTTTTATTTTTGATACCCCGTACAAGTTTGGGTTTTTGATAGTTAGTTTCAGTGGACTCTTGAATCTGCTCGTTCTTACTTTCAAAGTGGAACATCTTTTTGGTTAGACAATTAAAGGCAACATGCCCATCTTTATTGCAAAAGCTACATGTTGTGTTTGAAAGAGAGGAGTTTAATGCTTCGACACATAATTTTTAAAGTTTTTTGTTTCAAAAATAGTTTATATCCAATTTCTCATTTCTCAAAAACACATTTTTGATCATCAAGCATTAAAAATGAAAGTTTTTCTTACCTTGAGTCAATTTGTAAATAGTTTTAGTTAAATTTTCATTTTCCTTTTTAAGATCCTTTTGAGTTTATAAAATTTTCTTCATTTCATTTTTCAATAAGTAGTGTTTCCTTTCAAGAATGGAGTGCTTTAAAGCAAGTTTTTCAAATTTCTCAAGAATGCGTCATTGGAGGTGTATAAGTCATCATATGAACATTTTTCAATAGGATTTACCTCATATTTGATTGGCATGAAGCACATGTTGGCGACTTCTTAACTATCATTTTCATCGCGATCATCGTCGTCGCTTGGAATGCCTTTTTCTTGATTCATTTGTTGTTTGGGCACTCGGTTTTCTTGTAATTGAGTTTGTCACAATCATAGCAAATAATTTTTTTGCTTCTTTCTTCAACTTTTTTCTCTTTCTTTTGGAATCTCCGATTATTTCGAAAACTTCTCCATTTTTTGACAAGAAGAACCATATAATCGAACTCTTCATCACTCATATTTTTACTTGTAGTTTCTTCTTCAATTATCGATTTTAAAGCAATTTTGTGCTTATATGGCTCCTCTGATTCCTATTTAATTTTCCTCGTTTTCTCCTTAGTTTCGATATTGTTAAGCTCATAAATCATCAAGGTTCTATAAAGTGTTGACCTATGGCCAAATATTATATTTTGATTATAACAAAAAAATTATGTTTATCTCTAATTCGAATCTTCAAAATGTTACATGTTGCCAAATTTGAGACAAAACAATTGGACGAAAAGATTTTCAATCAAGGAAGCTCAAGTTGAAGATCGATAAAGCACTCGTGGAGACAACATTTGCGTTATTGCAAAATCAAACAACAAATCAAGCACTCACACCAAAATTAATCGAAGATATTAGAACCAAATTTCTTTCAGCTCGTTTGTAAAGGTAAAACACTTTAATTTCTGGTATTGACACATTGAAAGCTTTAGTAATGAGTTTATTATGCATGATAAAAATTCACGTCATGAAAACGTTTGCACAAAAATATTTTTCAAGAGTAAGTTTTTCAACCTAATCTCGAAAACTATTAAACCTCACTTACCTTGAAACATCTAGTAAAAATATTACGCAAAATATTTGTTCAGCTGCAAACAAAACCAACTTTTGACCAAGAAAGACTTTTGGTCATCCGGATGTCCAGTTCGCCAGCAACGGTCGAATTTTCGACCATTCTAACAAGTTTCAAAAGGCTAAGGGTTGTCCGGTTCTAAACTGGACGTCCAGATAGGTAGTTCGGTTTGGTAGAAAAGTTAGTTTTTTAACTTCTGTAATTACCAATTCACCTACCATTTGTAAAAACAACTTTTGAGCATTCAATTGATATTCCTTTGAGCTAACATTGTATTAATTTGTCATATCATTTATTATCAAATCATTTTGCTGTCAAAAATCTTTGATCAAATTAATTCTTGAAAATCATTCCATACATCAAAGATTTACACACCTAAAACTTGAGTCTCATTCATTGCTATCCATTAAGGTGTTAGCCTACTTCTCTTATTGTACTCAATTTTGGAATCATCATTTATGAAGAAGAGAAGATTTCACTTGTAAACTTATTTTGAATCATGGGTTGTGTTGAGGTCCAGGAAAGCTCAACGTCGTAAAAGGATCGGTGCTCCTTGCTTGTAAAGTCACCGAAAGCTTTGTAAAGGATTAGATTGTACCACAAGTCAATCAATATAGTGAAATTGGTCTTGCTCGTGTCGGAGAGTTTGGTAACAGAGGACGTAGATCATTACATTGGATTGAACCTCCATAATTATATCGTTTGCACTCTGTATCCCTCTTCACTTATTATCTTCATATTCGTATTTGACATTTATATTACTTTATCTTGTTATTACGTGCTTGATTTTAAGTTAATTTCTCGAAAAAGTTTTGGAAACCAATTCACCTGCTCTTGGTTAGCAATTCTTTGGCTTTCAATTGGTACCAGAGCAAAGTATTCATTTTCAAAGATTTCACAATCATCAGTAATGGCTAACCCAATATTTCAAAATCATGAGGGGCATTCCACAAATCGACCCCTCTTCTTTGAGGGCACACATTATAATTATTGGAAGGCTAATATGATGATTTATATTCAATCTATTGATTACAACATTTGGAAAATTGTTGAGTATGGTCCTTATAAGCCTACCAAGACCATTACAATAGACGGTCAACCCGATCAAGCTGTTCAAAAACCTAGAGAAGAGTATAGCAAAGAATACAAAAGAAAATTATCCTTAAATGTCAAAGCCAAGAACTTGCTATATTGTGCATTAGATAAAAATAAATTTAACTACATTAGCACTTGTGAATCCTGTTACGTGTTTTATAGAATGTGAAATTACCACAAGTGTACAGTGTCAAGTTTTGTAATATATTGATGAAATGGAAATGTCGAATCCACAGGGATTGATGCTTGATTTCTACGAAGTATTATAATTTTTTAGTTTCCACTTTATTTAGACAATCAAAATTGAATAAATATTGTGATTTTACTCTAGTTTAGTAGATAGACTAAATTGGCAAGTCAACAGAAGCAATTCTTAAAGAAGTTATCAAGTTATAAAAGCCTAGGAAATGATTTCATCATACTATAGACAATTTTTTTCAACCTATATAATTGTAACTCATTCAGATTTTTCTTGATTTATAAGGAAGAACCTTGATATAATTTTATTCCCTCTCTCGAGTGCCGAATAAGATTTATCTCTATAATTTAATTCCAATATCTCTATTCCAAATTAAATGTATAGACTTTTTTATGGACATGATTCTTGATTCAAATAAGCCTCAAAGATTCGTACTCTCTCTCAAAATCTACGAAACTTCGGTTATGTTGTTCCTTGATCACACCTAAATTCTCCTCTCTAGAGTACCGAAATTTAAGCAACAATTCATTCAACTAGTGGACAATTAATTGAATGCATTAAACACAAAAAACATAAATAAATTAATAGAAAAGTTCAAAAGAGTTAAATTATATAGGAATCAAACATGTCTCAAGTTGATTACATCAAACCCTAGATCTAAAAGTTTAGTTCATAATGAAGAAAATTGACATAATTGAATTAAATATAAATAACATTGATAAGAACAAAGGTTTTAGAAAAACTGTATGATGCCGCTTGATTTTTTCTTCCAATTGTGTCAATCTTCCCTTTTTTCCATTGATTTCATCCCGATTTTGTCTTTGATCTTCTTATCTTCTTCTAGCCGTCAACAACCCTCTTTTAGGTCTTCAAAATGTCTATTTATGTTGTTTCACAGTTGCAAGTCGAATCCTCTTTGGACTGGACCGAAAAAATCATTAAAAAGGAAATAATTTTTCTTCTCGAGGTGAGGCACCACCCATTCTGTTAAATTTTCTAGGCTGGGCGCCGTAGCGCCCAATTTTTGCCATCATTTCGTCTTCAATTTTTTCTTGTTTCACTTCATCTTCAAATCCAATTTCTTTGATTATCCATGACTCCATTTCAAGCTCCCAAATATGTCATTTCAATCATTGTATTTAAACTACAAAACAACATGAACACATACATCAAAACGCTCATAAGTGCTCAAGAACAAGTCAAAAACTATGTTTTAAGGGTATTAATTTAATGAGTGGTTTAACTCATCAAATACCCCCAAACTTACTTGTTTGCTTGTTCTCGAGCAAACATAAACCAAGATACAAATGAAAACTCACAAACACACAAATCAAAATATTACCACACGATTCAAATGCATAATTGGCCGGTAGCTTGTTTTTATGGCTCAGCATTGAACTTGTAATATTGAATTCATGAATCAATTTAAAGTTATAGTACAACAACTGAATTCTTGTCTTTCCAATACAGAATGTGAGTATGTGATGAATCAAACACAATTCTATGCAGTTATAAGTCAATTCGATTCCCGACCCTTAGAGCAAATTATTTCATTCCTCCGCTTGTGGGATTCACACACCTCCAAACATAATTTCTTTTCACTCTTTTCTCAAGGGTGTAATCTCAGAATAGATATGACGTCACTACTCCTTACCCTCTCTCGTTTGGGTAGATGTAACTAATTGCAATTCACATATCAACAAATGAAGATTCTCCTTATTCTTTTGATTGCCTCTACCTTCCAGGACTAAATTAAGTTACTAACTCCTTATCAAATGTTTAATCTTCTAAAATAAGTGTTTGGTCTTCTGTTTCATGCACCAACTTTTTCATATATATTTTTGTACAGATGTTATATGCGGACGTCTCTCCCTTAAGCTTTCTAAATTACCCATGTAGCAAACTTTAGGCCGATGACTCTAAATCAGATGACTTTGGGGCACCAGGTTTTAAACCCTTACAAGGTTAATCGCTCGAGTCATAAAGGCTATGAAAAGACGTTTCACAATGAGTTTGTTAATGTTGTCTTCATAGGGATCTTTTGAAGTGGCATCACAACTATTTTTTTTTCTTTTGTGCAGTGATTAGTCCAATTCCCCTTATACAACACTTATTTTCGATGGTCAACTTCTAACTTAGAGTTTTTACCAAATCTTTGTCCTGATGGTCTCATACATGGAATCCACATTTGTCTCCACGTTTTCCTACAATAGTTCAATCACCCAAACATCCTAAATTTGGTGTAAAGGTATGATAGTGTTATAGGTTATCTGGATTGAGTTTCTAAAGTTGTTAATTCAACCTATATCATTTATGAATCAACTTACTACTGTCCACTAGCATATTCAATTCACACGCATATATGTTACAATATTCTACAAAGGTGAGGCACATAACTTTTTCATAATTCACAACAAATCCAGTTTTTTTATTAACATCATTGCAACAAAGTTATCCAACCCACACAAGAATGCATCTTTATTGTTTGTTTTCTTCTTAACACACAAGCCACACTAATGCAATTCAATTAAATATGCGCACAAGTAAATAAATCAATAGACGACCATTATACAAAAGTATCACCCCCAAATTTAAAGAGCACATTGTCCCTAATGGAAAAAAAATAGAAAAGGGAGATGTACCTTAGTTAGAACATCAAGTACCCTCATTGTCATCCGTGGAGCTGGATGTTGGAAATGAAATGGAAACGACAATGGTGTAAGGAAAACAAGATCAAGATATGCAGACGCAATGACCCCGATGCAAGCGAACTGATATTGAAACTGGGCATAAATAGATGATTGTAGCTGATCCACTTACCCCTGCATTCCTTCCTGCCAATGAGTCATGCGCAAATCCATCGCCTCAAGCCGTTGAAGTATTTCCCCAGTAGCATTACTTGTTTGAGAAGGTGGTGGGGGTACAGTAGTGGTCCCTATTAAGAGAACTGAGGGGAGCTAGGTTTGACCTGATGTACTGCGAGCTTGTCCCGAAAATCTCTTGTGAGTGTTGGCCGATGGTGTAGCACTTCCTCATATTCACGCGTCGTAACACCCCCTCATATACAAAGATCATGGATCAAGGAAGGATGCCTCAAGTTTTCTGTAGTTGGCCCGGCTAAGATGCGCATGATGCTATTCTGAATAATCTTCCCAACATCGATAGAGTATCCCTACTGAATAGCATAATTCAATAAAGTCTGGTCATTCGTGACCTCACTAAGGTTGCTGTTCGGAATCAGTTTGGCAAAGATGAAATGATGCCGAACTTTACAGTTACTCGTCAGATCGGAGGCGGGAAAATTAGTCACCCCACCTGTAGTCCGTTTCATTTAGTACCATCGCGAGCAAGCATCTGGATTAAGACTGCTTGGTCAATCCCTTATCCCACAACCTAGAGTAGTCATCATTTGGGATATCCCATGTGTGGTAGAAGGAATTGATGGACACACTATCAAACTGGATCCGATAACCCCGAACAAATACCTTAAAGTTCTCGTGCTCCTTCGCATTTGCATAAAACTCCTTCACTAAAGGAATGGAAGCTGTCCTGGGCTGTATAGCAAATTTGTTCCACCCCCAGACTTTGTATTTTCTCGAGCAATAAATGTTCGAAACCCTGCTCTTGAATGAAGTTTTAATATACCACCATCTGTTTAAAACGTTCTTCCGCTTCGGAACTCACAAAACGCCGCCGATCATAAGAGGTGGTAGATGAGGATGCTGTGGTTTTAGATTTCTTTTTCGACTGCATGTTGGAATCAGCTCACTGCAAGGTCACATTTAGGATAGACATATACCAAATTAGATCAACAATTGAGGCCTAAGTAGCAATTTCAAAGTTATAAAGTTAAGAATGTTACAAAAATTCACTTAGAAATTTTTGCAAACACCTTGTAGGCAATAACCCCAAGCAAACATGTAGCAACCATTTATATTCTCCATACCAACCCAATCATCCAAAACACTCTAAATCAACACAAAATCTAGGAAGCACCACCAAAAGCAAAGAAATTTAATTGAAGAGATGTAGAATCCATAGTAAAGTGCTTACCTTGTGTTGTAGGATTGTCAACACTTCAATTAGCTTATTCAAGAGGATGAGATACTATGATTAAACACAAGTGGGAAAAGGATGTAGAATAAGAAATAGATATGGGGAGGGGAAAATCGAAAATGTTGAGTGAAAACTAGGGTTAAGGGGAGTGGGGGAGAGGAAGAAAGGAGAAGAGAGAAAGAAGTAAAAATAAATAAATAAAAAGGGAAAGAGGCGTCCCCCGTTTTTTCTCGTGGTAAATGGGTCGGGCGCCAAAAAGCCCATTTTGGGCATCGCGGCACCCGACTTACTGTAAAAATAACAACATTTTTTTATGAAAGCGACAAGCGCTTCAGCACCCAAAATAGGCACTGTGGCGCCGACAGTTCTGCAAATAATGGGCAAAAACCCTTTTTTTTTTACCTCCAACATAACCTTCCTTGTCCACTCTTGAGTTGATGCATGTAGTCTTGAGATTGTACCTATAAGATCAGAATAAAACAACATTACTAACATGATCAAAATGGAAATCGATTGAAAGTACTTAAAACGAAAAAAGGGTATAGAACTTGGGTTGCCTCCCAATAAGTGTTTCTTTAACGTCATTAGCTAGACGTAGATGTGGATTTAGGTTGATTCTTTAAGGACAATGTTGTCCACATCTCAATCTTCCACTCCATAGTAATGCTTGAGACGTTGTCCATTTGCTTGGAATGTGGATCCATCCTCGCTTACCAGCTCCAGTGAACCATAAGGAAATACTTTACGAATTACAAATGGTCCCGACCACCGTGATTTAAGCTTTCTAAGAAAGAGTTTCAAACGAGAATTGAATAAAAGGACTTATTCTCCTGGCTTGAATTCCCTCCTTAAGATCCTCATATCATGCCATAGCTTTGTTCGTTCTTTGTATATCTTTGCATTCTCATAGGCATCATTCCGGAATTCCTCTAATTCGTCAAGTTGCAACAAACGTTGTGGACCAGCTAATTTCATGTCCAAATTTAACTTCTTCATAGCCCAATAAGCTTGATGCTCTAGTTCAACCGATAAATGACACGCCTTTTCGAACACTAGACGGTAGGATGAAATTCCAATTTATGTTTTGAACGCTATTCGATATGCCCAAAGAGCATCATCTAGCTTGTGTGACCAGTCCTTGCGATTAGTGTTCATTGTCTTCTCCAGAATTTGTTTGATCTCTCTGTTGGATATTTCTGCTTGCCCATTTGCTTGGGGTGATAGCCAAGTGCCAATTTGTGCCTGACATTGTATTTTGCCAAAAGGGAATTGAAAAGTTTATTACAGAAATGTGTACCTTCATCACTTACTATTGCCCTAGGCGTGCCAAAACGAGTGAAGATATTTTTCCGTAGAAACCTTAAAACTGCCTTTGCATCATTAGTTGGTGTAGCAATGGTTTTAACCCATTTAGATACATAATCTACTACAAGGAGAATATACACCTAGCCGAAGGATGGTGGAAAAGAACCCATGAAATTGATGCCCCATACATCAAACAGTTTCACCTCAAGTATATTGGTTAACGGTAATTCGTGATGCCTCGAAATGTTCCTCGTGTTGACAACGATCACAAGTTTTCACAATAGCATAACAGTCCTCGAACAAAGTTGGCCAATAAAATTTGGATTGTAGTACCTTGGAATTAGTACGTGTAGGACCAAAATGACCTCCATAAGGCGATGAATGACAATGCTCCGTGATGGATTTTGTTTTTTCCATATGAACACACCTCCTGATTATTCTATCAGCGCGTCTCTTGAAAAGTAATGGATCGTGCCACAAATATGATTTGACATCATGAAGGAATTTCTTTTGATGGTGAGTCAAGTCAGGTGACAATTCCTTGCATGCTATATAGTTAACAAAATCTGCATACCATGGAGTGCTTAAAGAAACTGCCAAAAGTAGTCATCCGGAAAAGTCTCTATAATTTGACTATTATCCACCACATTTTCATTCTCCAACCTTGAGAGATGATCTGCAACGACATTCTCACTACCCTTCTTATCCCGAATCTTTACATCAAACTCTTGTAATAGCAAGACCCATCTGAATAAACGTGGCTTGGCATATTTCTTTTCAAATAGATATTTGATTGAAGCATGATCTGTGAAAATAATTACCTTGGTGCCAATGAGATATGATCTGAATTTGTCACATGCAAAAACTATCGCTAGCATTTCTTTCTCTATTATAGTGTAATTCAATTGGACTCCATTCAAGGTTTTGCTAGCATAATAAATTGCTCGGAATATCATACCTTTGCCCTAGCACTACCCCAACTGCGTAGTTACTGGCGTCACACATGACTTCAAATGGCTGACCCCAATCCGGCGTTATCATCACTTGAGCTGTAACTAATTTCTCCTTTATTGCTTCAAATGTTTTCAAGCAATATTCATCAAACACGAATGTAGTGTCTTTCTCCAAGAGGTTGCATAGAGGTTTAGTTACCTTAGAGAAGTCTTTAATGAATCTTCTGTAAAACCCAGCATGCCCAAAGAAACTCTGAATACCTTTGACATTGGTGGGTGGTGGTAGTTTTGCTATTTTATCAATTTTTGATACAATACATTCTTGTACCATAAAATTACATTTCTCCTAATTTAGAACTAAATTTTTTTCCTCACAACGTTGCAATAGCAAGGAGAGATTGTGAAGGCAGTTGTCAAAAGAAGTACCAAATATAGAAAAAGCGTCCATACATACCTCCACTATGTCATCTACCATGTCTTCAAAGATCGACATCATGCACCTTTGAAAGGTGGCTGGTGCATTGCATAACCCGAATGGCATCCTTTTGTAGGCAAAAGTCATATAAGGGCAGGTGAATGTTGTCTTTTCCTGATCTTCTGGTGCTATTGCAATCTGGTTGTAGCCCGAGTAGCCATCAAGGAAACAATAGTGGGAATAGCCTGCTAATCTGTCCAACATTAGATCGATGAAAGGTAGTGGAAAATGATCTTTCCTAGTGGCTTTGTTCAGCTTCCTGTAATCAATACATACCCTCCAGCTAGTTACTGTTCTTGTAGGAATTAGTTTATTGTTGTCATTCTTGATCACCGTTATTCTGCCTTTCTTTGGCACCACTTACACTGGGCTAACCCATTTATTATCTGAGATGGCAAATATAATCCCTACCTTTTGTAACTTCAGTATTTCTGCCCGAACTACCTCTTTCATTGGTGGATTTAGTCTTCTCTAATGTTCAATGGATGGCCTATAAGAGTCCTCCATGAGGATTTTATGCATGCAAATTGTAGCGCTTATTCATTTTATATCAGCTATTGACCAACCCAATGCTGCATGTGTTTTCTCAATACTCTTAACAACCTATCTTCTTCATCTGTGGTGAGTGAGGAAGAAATTATCACTGGAGATGTAGAATTTTCCTCTAGAAATGCATATCAAAGGTGATCTGGTAGTTGCTTCAACTCAACCTTATTGTCTTCGTTACCCTTGTTATTACTTGACTCCATTAACTGTTGAATATCTTCGCTCTGTGATGGATCATCTTCAGTCTGTGAATTCTCAATAGCCAGTATGCAATCTACTAAGTCTTTACTACATGTGTACTCTCCAAAGGTGTTAATGTCCTCCTTTGTTGCACTAAACATCATACAATGCTCCAAAGGGTCTGCAATGAATAATTTATCTTCTATCACTACAGATTCGATGAAGTCAATTCTGTTGCAAGTGTTGGAATCATCTGGATACTTTATTGCTTGATAGATATTGAACATCACTTCCTCATCATTCACTCTCAATGTCAAATGACCTCCTTGTACATGAATCAAAGCCCTCCCTGTTGCTAAAAATGGCCTACCTAAAATCAATGGAATTTTCTGATCTTCCTCCATGTCCAATACAACAAAGTCAGCTAGGAAAATAAATTTGTCAACTTTAACCAAAATATTTTCAATGATCCCTCGTAGATATGTGAGTGATCGATCAGCTAGCTGCAGTGTTGTTGTTGTCAATTTTACCTTATGAAGTCCCAACTTCTTGAAAACTGATAAAGGCATCAGGTTGATGCTTGGTCCAAGACCACAGAGTGCTTTTTCAAAAGAAGAGCCTCCAATGGGGCAGGGAATAGTGAAACTGCTCGAATCTTTTCTCTTCTGAGGTAACTTCTTCTGAGCACTACATTCCTCTGTCAACTTCACTGTTTCATACTCTTTTGGCTTTCTCTTCTTTGACATCACCTCCTTCATGATTTTGGCATAGTTTGGCATATGTTCCAAAGCGTCTGCAAAAAGAATATTTATATGAATTTTCTTGAAAATTTCTAAAAATTTAGCAAACTGTGCTTCAAATTTCTTTTTTTGAAAAAAATGTGGAATAGAAAGTGGGGGTTAGATGAACGGTGGATTATCAGGGAATGATATGGAGTAAGGCTTATGAGCCTTCTATGTTTCTTCAGCCTTTTGTTGTTCTGCTCTTGTTCTTCCTCTATGTAGGATTTGCTACTTCTTCCGGCTTACTTTCTCCAATCTGTTTCCCACCCCTCAGTGTAATGGCCTTGCAACGATGCTCTTTTGGGTTGATTTCTATATCACCTTGAAACTTTCCATGTCGTTGAGACTTCATTGATGTCGCCACCTGTCCATTCTGAACCTTTAGATTTTTCATTGTGGCTCCCATTTTCATCACATGTGTTTCGATGTTATCCAAACATGTCTCATCCTTGTTGAATCGGGATCTTGTCTCCGAAATGAACGTTCCAATGATGTCCTCTAAGGATGACTTCCCTTCAGAATTTTAAGTGTTGAACCCAGGTGGAGGTTGGAGTGTGTTCCTGTTTTTGCCATATGATAAATTCCTTGATTCCTCGGCCCTAGATGATAGTGATTTGAAGAGTAGTTTCCCCTCTAATTATAGTTTCTACTGTTGACATATTGAGCTTGTTCATTCCCAATCTCTGTCTCTTGATGTGGTGATGAAGCAGCCATAACTGAATCCCATTTTTGTTGATTTCCTTGAGTGGTAAATGCAGTAATTTGATCAGTAAGTGATGAGACCTGAGCTGCTATGTTGTGATGGGGTCCACTTCATGAAGTCCAACAACTTTTTTAACACTTGATCTCTCACTCGGTCATTGATAACTATTTGCAGCCATGTCATCCAACAAGGAGTATGCATCATCCGCCATTTTAGCCATTAAAGTGCCTCCCGCAGCTGCATCCACTATTGTTCTAGTCTGTCCATTTAAGTCGTTGTAGAAGATCTCAATCTGCACCAACTCTAGAAACCATGTTGAGGACATCTTCTAAGCAAGCCCTTGTATCTTTCCCAAGCTTCATAGAACGGTTCGAAGTCAGATTGTATGAATTGACCAATCTCGCTTTGAAGTTGAGCTGATTTGGAAGGTGGAAAGTACTTGGTGAAGAATTTCTAAGCTAAAGCATCCCACGTTGAATTGACCCATACGGTATTGACTGTATCCTTTAAGGAGAAAGAGAATAGGCAGAACTTAATTGCCTCATCGGTGACAACATTCATCTTAACAGTATCACATATTTCTAGAAAAGATCCCAAATGAGCATTTGGATCTTCTGTTACAGCTCCCCCAAACTGATTTTGATGTACCATGTGTATTAGCATTAGCTTAAGTCCGAGTCGTTTGTAACTATAGCGGGGCGTGCGATGCCGGAGTAGTTATCATTAACAATGGGCCCGACATAGTCCCGAATAGCTCTTTGTTTATTATTTCCATTAGCTGCTCTTGCTTCATGTTCAGCCATTACTTCACGTTCATCTCTTTGGATAAAATGTGTAACAAGTTTTTATAATATAGTGATGAAATGGAAATGTCGAACCCACAGGGAATGATGCTGGATTTCTACCAAGTATTATAATTTTTTAGTTTCCACTTTATTTAGACAATAAAAATTGAATCAATATTGTGATTTAATCTAGTGTAGATAGGCTAAATTGGCAAGTCAATAGAGGCAATTCTTAAAGAAGTTATCAAAGTATAAAAGCCTAGGGAGTGATCTCATCATATTATCGACAGTGTTTTTCAACCTATATAATTGTAACTCAATCAGATTTTTCTTGATTTATAGGCAAAAACCTTGATATAATTTTATTCCCTCTCTCAAGTGCCAAATAAAATTTATCTCTATAATTTAATTCCAATATTTCTATTCCGAATTAAATGTATAGAATTTTTTATGGACGTGGTTCTTGATTCAAATAGGCCTCAAGGATTTGTACTATCTCTCGAAATCTACGAAACCTAGGTTGTGTTGTTCATTGATCACGCCTAAATTCCTCTCCCTCCATTACCAAATTTTAGGCAACAGTTTATTCAACTAATTGTCAATTAATTGAATGCATTAAACACAAACAACATAAATAAACTAACAAAAAAATCCAAAAGAGTTAAATTATATAAGAATCAAACATGTCTCAAGTTGATTACATTAAACCCTAGATCTAAAAGTTTAGTTCATAATGAAGAAAATTGACATAATTGAACTAAATATGAATAACATTGATAATAAGAAAGGGTTTAGAAAAACTATTCGATGCCGCTTGATTTCTTCTTCCAATTGTGTCAATCTTCCCTTTTGCCATTGATTTCATCCCGATTTTGTCTTCGATCTTCTTGCCTTCTTCGATCCGTCAAGAATTCCCTTTTAGATCTTCAAAATGTCCATTTATGTTGTTTCACAGTTGCAAGTCGAATCCCCTTTGGATTGGGCTGAAAAAATCATTAAAAAGGAAATATTTTTTTCTTCTCGAGGCTGGGTGCCACGGCGCCAATCCCTTTTTTAGTTCATGGCACCCAATTTTTGCCATCATTCCGTCTTCAATTTTTTCTTGGTTCACTTTATCTTCAAATCCAATTTCTTTGATCATACATGGCTCCATTTCAAGCTCCCAAATATGTCATTTCCTTCATTGTATTTAAACTACAAAACAACATGGACACACGCATCAAAACAACAAGCTAAAAACTATGTTTTAAATGTATTAATTTAATGAGTGATTTATACTCATCAAATCCGCATATGACATTTGGCATGCACTTGAAGTTACTTATGTTGGCACTAGTAAAGTCAGAGACAAAAATTAATATGTGTTAAAGAATTTGAAATTTTCTTTATGAAATAAGATGAATCCATTGTTGATATGATAACTCGTTTTACCGACATTGTAAATGGTCTAAAAGAATTTGATCATAAATTTACTAATTGTGTACTCGTAATCAAAATGCTTAGGTTGCTCTCGGAGAAATGGAGCCCTTTGAGGATGTTGATAGAGAATAACAAGGATGTGAATACATATCTCTTGTAAGAACTATACGGAACCTGATGACCTACGAACTTAACAATGCTGAAATCAAGGAAAAGACAAGAAAAAAGGCAAAGAAGAATCAAATGAAGCTCCTAAATGCCAAATTGCTCTAAAAGCGGCACTTGATGAATGAACAACAAATAACATGAGCAATGAAGAGCTCGATAACTTGGTCCTTGTCAAAAAAATGGAGAGATTTTCGAAAAAATCGAAAATTCCAAAAGAAGGAAAAAAAAGAGCGAAGAAAGAGGTAAGAAAATCATTTGATATGATCGTGACAAACTTGGTCACAAGATAATCGAGTGCCCAAACAAAAATAAGATCTTCAAGAAGAAGGCACTCCAAGCGACATGGGATGAAATCGATGATGATGATCATGATGAAGATGAAAGTCAAGAAGAAATCGTCAACATGTGCTTCATGGCAATGGAAGATGGGGTAAACTATATTGAAAAACTCTCATATGATGATTTATCTTCTACTTATGATGAGATGTTAGAAGAATTTAAAAAACTTATCCTTAGTTATTCTATTCTTAAAANAAAAGAAGGAAGAAGAGAGCGAAAAAGAGGCAAGAAAATTATTTGCTATGATTGTGACAAACCCGATTACAAGAGAACTAAGTGCCCAAACAAAAAGAAGATCTTCAAGAAGAATGCACTCCAAGTGATATGAGATGAAAGCGATGATTACAAACGCGAGAAAGACGAGAGTTAAGAAGCAAGCGTCAACATGTGCTTCATGGCAATCAATGATAAGTTAAACCCTACTGAAAAGTTCTTTTCTGATGATTGATCTTCTTCTTATGATGAGATGTTAGAAGAATTTAAAAAACTTATCCTTAGTTATTCTATTCTTAAAAAGAAACATAAATTATTAAAAAGTTAAATTGAGAAGATTTTGGAAACCAGAAAGGAAAATATTGACTATGATTCATTATATAAAGAAAATTGTTATTTAAAGGAAGATGTAGAAGATTTGACAAAAATTGTTTTTAAATTCACTCAACAAAAGAAGAATTTTTATTTAATACTCGGTAATAAAAAATGTGCTTTTGATAAAGGAGGCATTGGATATAACTATTTTTAAAATAAAAAACTTTAGAAAATATATTTGTTAAAGCTTCAAATACTTTCTCCTCAACAGTTACATATAGCTTTTGCAACCAAAAAAGACACATTGCTTATAATTGTCTAAACAAGAAAAGATTATACTTTGAAAGAAAGAACAAGTGTATTCGAGAAACCACTAAAACTAACTACCAATGACTCGATCTTGTATGGGTACCAAAGATCAAGAATTAAATTTTGTTTTATAGGTATCAAAGAAGACGAAGAATAAGTGGTTCTTGGATAGTGGATGCTCAAAACATATGACTGGAGATAAAACATTACTATCAAATTTCAAAGAAAATGATGGAGGTCATGTAATATTCGGGGATAATGCGAAAGGAAAAATTATTGGAATCAGAGACATCAGTAATCATTCCTCTCCTAAGATCGAAAAAGTGTTATTAGTAGATAACATCAAACATAATTTGCTTAGCATTAGTCAATTATGTGATAAATGTTACAATATTAAATTCGATTCTTCCAAATGCCTTATTAAGGATATTACATCAAAAGAGGTGATATTTATAAGAAGTCATAGTAAAGATGTTTATGTCATAAATATTGAATTTGAAAATAAAGAAAAATGCCTTTTAAGTTTAAAATAAGATACTTGGTTGTGGCATAGGAGATTATGTCATGTTAGCATAGACATTCTTTCAAAAATATCCAAAAAATTGTTTTGTCAAAGGATTACCAAACTTGAAGTTCGAAGAAGATAAAATTTGTGATGATTGTCAATTTGATAAACAAGTAAAAAGCTTCTTTAAACCTAAAGTATTCTCTTCAATTACTAAACTATTGCAACTTCTTCACATAAACCTTTTGGACTATCTAGAGTCGTTAGCTTGGGCAGTAAACATTATGCATTTGTAATTGTTGATGATTTTTTTAAATTTGATTGGGTCATATTCTTGAATTTAAAAGAAGAAGCTCTAAAATCTTTTAAACATTTTTGAAAGAAAGTTCAAAATGAAAAATGATATAATATTACAACCATTAGGAGTGATCATGGTAGAGAATTTGACAATATTTCATTTGATAGCTTTTGCAACGAAAATGGATATGAACGTAATTTCTTGGCTCTTAGAACTCC
>CAIGRL010064091.1:0-15782 GCA_903798325.1 Fraxinus xanthoxyloides | reverse complement strand
TTTTTTTTTTTTGCCAAAATTATAAGGTAAGCAAGACAAAAAATACCAAATCCACAAATGATCAACCGTACACAAGATTTAAAAAGACAAGAAAATTCCAACATTCATCGAGCCACTTGATATATACTTGCAGTGAAATACAATTCGAAGCCATTTGTCTCTTGCCCACTTGATAATTGATACAGATGAAGATCCCAACTCGTGGACGAGAATGCGAAAGCGAGGACAACTGTCTCATCTACCAAAATCTAGACTTCCATGTCTCCAATGCTACCATAGACTGAATCGCCAAAAGAGTGAAATCGGGTGCATCAGTGAAAGAAATCAGTTCAGAAAGATCGATAAAAAGCATTCCAATTTTCATAACCAGACAGCACTTTTCGAATTCCCTCTTTTGGTTTTTGGATTCCACAGAGCTCACATATTGGAGCTGGTGGCTGCAATAGTCTGCAAGACAGATCATCAGCTCCATGAAATCAAGGTAAATTCTACATAACACGTGAAATCAAAAGCAGGGGAAGAGTGAAATCAACCTTATCATGATCGAGAGACTCGGAGACGAAGTATGAACAGTGACATTGGAGGTTGTCCAGTGTCTTTCTAAGGGCACTTCCAATGTTCAGCTAGTATGCAAGAAAAATAGCAAAAATGGCATAGAAAACCTCGTTTCCACAAATTTAAGAGCCCCTCATCATATTGAAACAGTTGTTCGTGTAAACAGGTCATAGTAATCATAGAATTCACTTCTCCAAAATTAAGAAATGCATATTCCATAAATTCTAAATTGCTCTCGTGCTTCAGCATTATTTTGTCATCAATGACAAATGTTCAAATCATCATTCTTAAATGAATTGATTGAGGAAAACATTTTATTAATTTGATAGATGCAGTATCCAATGCTACAGCTACAGCTACTTAATAGCATAATTCAGATAGTCAAACTTTCAGGAGAAACATAATAGTTGAAAATGGAAGAGGTTTTGCCTTATAAAGCTAGAGGGTAAAGAATACAAAAGAATGCATGAAGAGACATTAAAAAGTCGACACTCACCAGGTTAAACAAAGTGCACATCGTACATTCCCACATTTTGAAACCATCCTCATCAGGAACCAATCCATGACTATATATAGATTGAGGAGTTTAAGCTTCTTCAGATACATTCACAGAATAGATCTTGGATTACTTTCTGATTGCATCCCTGACTTGTCCTCCATGCTACAAATATTATTATCCAACATTTTATCATGACAAGAGTTGGAACCACATTCTGAATTAACCTTGGTCAAATCTATAGAAGTGGATTCTAGGTGATTATCCATGGAACGGGGACGGTGAAACATTTTCTGATTCACGACTTCTTTTTCGAGATAACATGTTCATACCCTGTCCATCTAATTCACCATGACTAACTTCGCAATCCTGAGTCCCGTATCTGAAGGCTTCAGCAAAGAATGAGTACTCTCATTTTCTCCAGATACATCATATGACTCCAAGCCACACCAAATATTATCATGCAATCTCCTTTCTGCAGCCATTGCAGCAGCTTGCATTGGTCTAAGAGCAGCTTTAATAAAACTATCCCCAGCAATGCATTTAGGTCCAGGAGGAAGCAACAATCCAAGACGAGCTCACCTATCAGTTGCAGACAAGGCAGTTTGGTGAAGAGATGAATGACGACTGGCCAAGAATCCCCCAAAATGCCTTCCAGGAACATCAAATCCCTCACCTGTTCCACTTATTCCCTTATTCATGAGGTCTTCGCATTCCTAGGCATGTCATTATCACATTAATTTAATACGAAATAAAGAAGGGTGCCAAACCAAAGATGCAAACAGAGTACACTAGGAAAACTAGAAACTCGAATGTCCAGGATTTCTTGTAGCTTGCAATCAGAAAGTGAAAAGATAAGGAACAAGAAACAAAAAACGCAAGCTATGATGATGTGAAATAGAAATCCAAACAATAATCGTGATGGGTACAACTTTCCAATATGGAAGCACGTTTTTAACAGATATTTTCCTAAATTTTTCAGTCCCTATAAAAGTAGATCAGAGCCATATCACTACTCATATTCAACTCCCATATTTTGATTATTCTAGCATAATGCTTCCGTTCTAACTATAACAGTAGAAAGAACCCGAATAACTTCCCAACATCTATCAGCTTCATTTGGTTCAGTAAAAAATGTATTAACAGCCTCTTACTTTCTAATTTCATCCCAGAGGCAGGGTACAGCTCTGGGATCAAACTTAGTTCTATTTCTTTTCAAGCTTGAGGCATAACAAAGGCACCCAAAAACTTTGAGATGACTGTAAGAACGTGTGATATGGAAAAGTATTTCATAGGGAGATTTATTTGCAAGCAACTTGGTAGGGGTTCTGTTTATAATGTAAGTGGCTGTTAAGATGCAATCACCCCAAAAATGATGAGGCAAGTTTGCTTGGAATTTAAGGGCTGTAGCAATGCTTAAAAGGTGCTGGTGCTTTCTCTCAACCACACCATTTTGTTGAGGTGTTTCAACACAACTCAACTGATGTACAATGCTTTTGGAAAGATAAAAATCCCTCATGTGGAGTTCTAAACCATTATCAGACCTGAGGGTCTTTGTATTACATTGAAAATGAGTTTGGACTCACTTCAAGAGAAGGTGCATCATCCCCCAACAGTATGATTTGCAGAAGCGCGAAATGCCTTTGTCTTCTGATCAACTTCATCTAAAGAGTGCTGCAAATAATGACACGTCAGCCTGATAAAATGATGCACTAAGTATCAATTTCTAATTTCTCAACAATCACTAAATACTTTTTGGTTTTTATTAAACGATATAAGCCCAGCCCTTTCCGCAATGTTTTAGGCGCTCTTCTCAATTCAAACCAAAAGACATACTCCCCATATTATTTCTGAGGTTACAATTTATAACTTAAATGATCTCTAACGTAAACATTAATAAATCCAGACTTTTGATATTTGTTTCCTAAGAAATTCTAAAATACAAAAGCACGCAATCACAAAACAAAAATAGTGAAATAAGAAGTGTTGTCACTCTAGAAGGTTTATTCTAACCGATCATACATATTTATATATGAATGCATTTCACGAATGAAGCAACCCCTCCCTTTCCAAAATAAAATAAAGAAAGAAACTGACGAAGAAGAATAGAGAAGGAATGAAAATGAATATATCCCATGCAATAGCAGTGAATGCACAATCTGATTATTATTGTGCCATGGAATCCCTAGTCATCACTCCATGGTGAATATGGGTGAGGTTGGATTTATCAATTGGACAAACTAGCTAATGAATCAATTTAGCTATCGTGTGCTGCGTATACATCCATGATAGGACACGATCTTAGACATTAAATTCTGGCATCGCAAATCCTGCCTCGAGTAGTCAAAAAATTAGGCGAAACTTAGAAGACTCGCAATTACTAGATTATATTCTAAATGCACAGGGCAAACATTAAAAGAACACTGTATGTTAGCGAATTATAAATTCAAAATACAATACTATAGCTTAATTAAAGATTACTGTTTTATTCTATTCATCTCAGTAGAGAGTAGTAGTCATGTCGATTTTACAAGGCAAAAAGGTAAAAGTGGAAAATCAGAACCAATGTGTGCTTAGATATTAACCGTAGGTAGCATAGGCAGTGGCTGCAACACCGGCAGTGAGGGCGGCTATGAGGCTATACTTCAGAAACCTCCAGGACGACTTCTCAGCACCAGCTTCCCGCGGCGGAAGCTCCGGAGTTTCGGGCGGTGGAGGAGGTTGATTAAGGGTTGTGGAGGAGGATATAAATCGCCCTTTCGGAGGTTCCGAGTAAAACCTACGGTTGTGCCGGGAAATTATTGGAAAAATCGCGATCGATATCGAATTATTATTGCAGACGTTGTCGGTTATTCACTGTGAATTATGTAGAATTTTAAATACATTAATATGTGGAGAGGGAGGTCAGAGAGAGACAGGGTTTTGCAAATGTTTTTGAAGTTTTCCAAAATGGAGTTAACAGTTCCAATCGTCACTCAACTTATTTCAATGTCTTCAATTACTCGCTAAAATTTAAAATGTTGAGATTTGATTATTAGATTTTGAAAAAAGCTGGACATTACTCGTTAATATAATTTCTTTTTAAATATCTAATGAAATTTGTAACGTGACTAACGAAATGTACACGACGTCATGTCACGTCGTTAAACTTTGAGATCGTCGAATTTTAACTATTAAACTTCGAAAAATATTTTTGATTGCTCATCAAATTTTGCAAAATGATTTTTATTACTCCCTGAACTTTGAGTTGATCAAATTTTGACCACTAAATTTTTCAGTAAATTTTGATTTAATTGAAATTCTTTATTAAAAATTGGATTAAATTTTGAATTTAATTCATTCTAATTATTGTTATTTTGTTGTAAATTCAAATATTAAAACTCATATTTAACTTAATTGTAATGACAAATTTATTGTATATTTCGTTACAAAATTCAAATATTATAATAGACAACGCTTACGAGACACTGCAAAAGATTTGACTACTAATTGCGACAAAATAAACAATAAATTTGTTATTAAATTTTACTTTTAATATTTGAATTTTACGACAAAATACACAATAGACCCTATTTGGTATGGAATAAAATCAGATTTAATAAAATATGTTGTTGAAAAGTCGTGGGTCTCACAGATATATGGTTAAAACTAATTATTGGCTTTGAATTTGATAAAAAAAACTATACTTTAATTCCTACCAAATATGGACTAAGACCTTGTTTGGTATTGATTAAAAAATGTGCGGTTGAAAAATTGTTGGACCCTCAAAACATGTGGTTAAAGTTGATTATTAACTTTGATTTAGATTAAAATTTGAGTTTTAATCGATGCCAATTAGGGGATAAATTTGTTGTTAAAATTAAAATAAATTCAAATTTTAATCCAAAACTTAACATCGAATTTTAATTAACTCCAGACTTATTATGAGCAATAGAAAATATTTTTCAAAGTTTAGTGGCCAAAATTCGATCATCTCAAAGTTTAGTGAGCAATAGAAAACATTTTCAAATTTTAGTGCGTGCAATCGAAGGCTTTTTAAAAATTTAGTAGCCAAAATACGACTATCTCAAAGTTCAACGACCAAAATTCGATTACCATAAAGTTCAGTGAGCAGTAAAGAGATGTCTTTCAAAGTTCAGTGAATAATTGAAGACGTTTTCCAAAGTTTAGAAATCAAAATTCGTCAATCTCAAAATTTAACCACATGACGGGGCACCGCGTATACATTTTGTTGGCCAAATCATCAATTTCGTTGGAAATTTTAAACGGGAGTTTTACCAATGAGTAACGTCCAACGTTTTTCAAAGTTTAGTAATTAAAATTCGACGTCTCCAAATTTTTAGCTTCAACTTGAGACCCATTTTTCGGATAGCAAATGTTCGAATTGGGAAAATTGTATCATTTTGAATTATCTTTCCAATGCGTTTTGAACTACCTCGATCGGATATTTGATCGGATATTTGTAGATAAAGTTTATGGCGAAATGCTAAAAGTTGATTAGGGATGAACCGAAGTGAACTTGCGCGTGCAGTACCCTATTTTTCCCAACTCAATAGCCATTTGGCTCGACGACACATGCACAGTGGTTATGCGCCATTTTCTGAGCTTGAATGGCCCAACTTCCTAGTTCGATCTAATTTTTTAGGGAAATCGAATTCAACCTAAGGGTGGATGGCCATAACGAGACAACATATCAAAATCATCTTTTCACCGCAGGGAGGCTAGCACGAGATTCAAAAGGTCATTACATAAGATATTGAAGATTCAGAGTTCAGGCTGAAGATTATCGAAGAAGAAATAGATCTTTCACTTTCCAATTATTGTTTTCCATTTCGAGTAATGTTTTTTCAAATCTCTATGTGTAATTTACATACCAACATACTAGGCTAATTCTTTTTATGTATTAGACGAATGAAATGTTTTATTCTTTATTTTTAATTTAGACAAGTAATTAGTTAAATTCTTNCTTGTTTTTCTTGATTAATCTTGCATGCACAATTTTATTATTTGATTGCATGATTATCAATTAAATATATAGTTGCATGTTGTAGTATGGAAGATTCACAATAGGTATATAACACTCTTTGATTAACATATGTGCAATAGATACTGGGAATAATGTTTATCACGAATACAATTTTTGTGATAATTGTGAAATTGTATGCATTCTATTCATTCGAATTCAGACTGGAGATATATTTGAGTCGTGATTGTAAATAACTTAATTTTTCTTGGAAAAGATAATTAATTAAAATAGAATTATCGATTGTCAAGAATGCATGAATGATACTAGCTACGCAATTAAGAATTGAAACAAATAATAATAGGTGGATACGTAATCCAATACACTAATTCTATGTACATATAAAATTCAACTTTTACAAGTTTTTGTAGATTAATCACAAGTCACAATTCTCTTTTGTTTGTTTACTTTGAATCCGATTAGAAACTAAAATATTGAATTGGATTTATTCCATAATGGACAATAGCTATTAACTCATCACGTATTACTTGTTCATATACGCTTGCCGATTTTGTATGAACAATATGTTTATTAGAATTTTGAATTGGTTTACCCATTTTTCATTGAAAGGACATGGGCAATCGAATCATTTGCACAACTTCCAACTCGTACCTCGGGCAAATATCTTACAAGTGGCCTCAAATCTTCGCCTCGGACAAAAGAAGCGCCTCACCCAACCAATTTCAGAATCCTTAAACTTCGGTGCTTTAGTGCACCAATAAATATCAAAATTCAAAGATTAACAAGTACACGTGCTTTATAGCACCAACACATCATTAAAACCTCGACAAACTTGCTGCTAAGTTACACTTCATAGCTTCATCATCATGATGCCTCGCTTATCGTCAAAATGCTCACAGGAATCAGGTCATAATTACTTTAAACTTCAATCGTGATATAAATATCTACAGTTTGACTTATGAGACTATTGTGTTGTGCCTTGACAAAAACTTTTTACAAATGAAGTTCACGCATTATATGAATAATCATACATGGACTTAGGAGACTATTGTTAGGAGGCCCATAACATAACTGAAATTGGACAATGAGATGAAGCACAAGGACCGAAGCCCCGCATATAACAAACGAAATCTCCTACCCGAAGCACCCATTGTCCAAAGTACTTTCGCAAAAGCTCCGAACTTCTAAAGGCTTTGGATCATAGATGATTCTCGAAAAGATCATTTACATAAAGATATGGTGAACATGATTGATGTGATAACTTGTAACTCGACCAAGTCAAGAACCTGCCAGCCTATTGACCTAGAATCTTGACACACGCTATAGGGCGACTTCTCCTTTCCTAAATACTTGAGTACAACCTAGGACAAATTGATAATAGATATTTTGCGATGGGACGTCCTAATGAGTTGGATGAAGCCACGTGCGCTTTATCCAACGGTCACGACTTTAATTGTAACACTATAAATACCATCTCTTATATCATTTTAGAGAATAACACAATTCCAAATACTTAAGGCTTCACCTCTTTCTAGTTTTTCATATGCAGTATCACTGGCTTGAGTGTTGGAGTTTGACAAAAGATATTTTATCTATTTGTTATGTTGATTAAACCTCAGAGCTCATACACTTCGTTGCTCGTGTCTCGAAGAGTAATTTCACTTACATGAGGTTTGGTTTCTACATACGTGAACACAAGTAGGGTTTGTATTTATGTTAACTCATTTTTTGAGATCAACAGTATTCAAATTAATTTTTCTATTATTGTAGAAATGGGTCCAAATAGGATGTAGACTCATACCAAAACAAGCTCAACTCTTCTCGACGAACAAAGAATAAAGAAGAAGAATAGTCGGTGACTCGAATGTCAACTTATATAAAGATTGTGGGTGCTTTAGTGCCATTTCCCTATCCAGTTTGGCTTCGAAAACCCCTTGTTTTGGAATGGACTTCACATGGGCTTCTGGGCCCATAAGGATTATCCAATCATATGGGGTCATCCATTGGACCCAGCCCACCACAAACAGAATCCTTAAGGTGAACAAGAGCAAATGTACAATACTGTACCATTCTTGGTACAACTGCACTAGAACAAATTATTTCATTCAACTGTTAGCCAGATAAAGTCAGTGATTACAATGTACTAAATTATTGTTAGTCAGATTAGATATCACTTCAAAACTTTTCTCCAGCACTAGGGAGAATAATGAGTGGTGGATAGCAGATGGTTAGATGCTTTTAAGAATTTGTACATGGGTTAAAAACATCGTGGGCCCTCTATCTAATTCGGAGTGAAATTTTATCCTCGCTGTTTAGCATTCAACTTTTAAATGAATTGTCAATCATCTAGTTGTATAGTAATCACGTTTTCTAAATATATCGAGAGCATGACTTTCGTTAGTGTTGTTGCAAATTTGCATCGTAATCCAATTGACACGGAAAAATAATTTCAAAAGAATCACGAAAGGAAATTTGCCTACCACGTGGTAAAAGACTATAGGAGTTGAATATAGTGACCAAATTGAAAAAAAAAAAAATAACTTCTAACAAATAAATTTAGAAGGAATCAAACTCAAGTGACTAAAATGAAAGGGAGGTTATACTACCACAAGAATTTTTAATACTTAAAATGCAATTAAGCTCCTCGTTTTTTGTTAATTGTAGCAAATCATTTTTTAACTTTTTTCTTTCGAATTTTTATATTCAACCTTCCATTAATTAATATATCTTGTAATTGATGATGATTTATATTAAAATATTTTGAGGAAAAATAAATTTGTAGCAATTTTTATTTATTTTCTAAAAATATGATAGAAAAGTAAGTTGTTTTACGTCATTTCAACGAACTTTCAAACACAAATCTATTATCAAATACAAAACGTGTTGACTAATGGAAAGTTTGAGGATAAGAATCACATGAAAAACTGTCAGGACATAAATGCTATAATGATCAAAGATGAAGAACATTTAGTAAAATTAAAATGTGGTACAATAAATAACAATTATAGTGTGAACGTAATTAGCCAAAATGAAATGACCTCTAGTGTTCTTTTAACCATAAACAAGAAAAAGATCGAGACAAAGCTAAAACTCGAGAGTATACTTAAGTAATCGATCGTTATAATGTTGCTAGTCCACGTTTTGATTTAATTGCTCGCACATGGAATATGAACTCAATCAGGCTGATGGAGTGACCAATTTTGCAATATTATTTAACTGTAATGGCGAAATAGGTCAAAAATATATTTCAAGGACCAATTTGAAATTTATTTTGAACTTCAAAGAGCATCTGTGAAATTAACTCTCATGTTTATCCACGATGGAAGTAAGGATTAGGGTAAACAGAGCAATTCGAAAATTGCAACTAATCACGAGGTTTTTACTTTCAAGAATTCAGTTTTAGTTCGACTTAATGTTACTAATATGAAACCACCAGATGATGTCAAGGTTTAACATTAGACCTAGCTTATACTGCTAACAAAATGGCCAATTATTCTCATTAATTATGCGAATCACTACATGAATTTACAGATCATGACCTCTCAATTCCAGAATCTACGATAAAGCGAAAGAAAAAAGCGGGTACGAAAAAATTACATAATAAAGTTACTGAGATCTGAAATTCTCGTCTTCTAGTTCCTGTACGGCGGCTGTAATTGATCCGGCTGACCGGCGACGTAGTCCAACAATCCTTCGCCAGCTTTCTCATCGTAGGTCGATGCCGGTGGCGGAGAAATCCGCCCAAAAACTAACACGGCAACGAGAAAGAGCGCCGTCGAGACGAGAAGAGGCCAAAAGTACTTAACAATATCGAGAAATCTAGGAGAAAAATAGAGGATAAGAAAGACGGATGAGCATAAAGTAATTGCTGAAAGGATATGGAATTTGAACTTGAGAAGCTTTTCTAGGATTTCCATGACGGATTTAGGAGGCCTTGTAGAGGAATCGTTATTTGTTTTTGGAAGAGGAGGAAGGGTGGGGGTGAGAGAGGTGACGACTCTGTGCAGAGATTCTCTGCTGGAAGACGAAGACCTTTGTCAAATTTTAGAGCCAATCAGTTTGTCGTGTGTTTGATGGATGATATCGAGGAAATAATGTATTTTAAATAGTGATATGATAGGAAATATGTGGTTAAAAAGTAAGAGTGTGTTTGATGAAAATTATTGAGAAAAAATGTATTTTAATAGTGATATGATAGAAAATATGTGGTTAAAAAGTAAGGAATTTTTTTATGTTATGAAAAATATTATTTTATTGAAGAATGTGTGGTTGAAAATGAATTTTGAAAAAAATTATTTTGAAATAATGTGTACCAAACAAAGGCTAAGGAGAAATTATTAACGTGACGAAAAATATTTTTTTATTGAAAAATGTGTTGTTAAAAATCAGTTTTGAAATAATATATTTTGAAAAAATATGTGTCAAACATGAGCTTTATTTTAGACTTGCGGGATTCTCATTCCCAAATTTACTTATGAACACTGTATAAAGTTTTTACCGTTTCAATTATTTATTGTGATTAGTGAGAATTTAATTCTATTTATTTTTTCGAAATTATGTAATTAATTTTAAATTGGTGAAATTGATTGATTATTAAGCCCATGTTTGAGCAATATTAAAAATTTCATTTTTAGTCTATACTCATTTTCAATCACACAATCCTTAATAAAATTGTATTTTTCATTACATTAATAACTTTTTCTTCTTTTTTAACTACACATTCTCCATCAATCTACCCTTTCAAAATACATTTTCCCAAAATAATGTGACTCAAACATACCCTAAGTATTTTGAATATTCAAAATTTGAAAATCTCTCGGGAAAATCTGATACTCCAAGTACTTTTCAATATTTGGTCGTTGTAGCAATTATTTTTTTATTTTTTTTTTCGTTGAATTCTTATCTTCAACATTCTATTAATTAGTATATATTGTCATTGATGATGATTTATATCAAAATATTTTATTTTCTGCTTTGAAATGAGAAAAAAATATTTTTTCGAACTTTTATTTATTTATTTTTTAAAAAAATGATGGAAAAATAATTTTTACGCCATTTCAATGAACTATTGGATAAAAAATTTAAAGGGTGTTTGGTAGAGATTAAAATCGGTTTAAAATTGAAAATCTAACCGTTATTGTTGACTTTTATTAGACGGATGAGACCCAATAACGATTATATTTTCAATTTTAATTGGATTTTAAGTCGTACCAAACAGACCCTTAATCAAATATAAAATGTGAGAACTAATGAAAGTTTGAGGATAATAGTGATATGAAAAATAGTTAAGAATATAAATATTATAATGAACTGAGATTAAGAACTTTAAATTCAATTAAAATGTGACAAAAAAATAAAATTTGTAGCGCGAATATACACATATTATATTCATGTGTGTGTCGACTATTGCATCTAGGGGGTTTGTTTTGCTCACTGACGGATCGGGGGGGCACGTGCTCCCCCAACTTTTGAGATTTTTTTTTTACCTATAAAAAAAAAAAACTTTTGAGATTTTTTTAAAATCATGTTTGATATCGATTGAAATCTAAATTTTAATCTTAATTTAATTTTTATATTTCATGGAATCCATAACTGTTTAACTTTTATTAAAATTTTGATTTTAATTTCCACCAAATAGGGACAAAATCACAATAAATTTGAATTTCGGTAATATGCTAATTTCAAAAATTCTTCAACTATTGTACGTTAATCGAATTTACAAATCACTTATATCATCTCAAAACTTATTTCGAAAACTACATTATGGGCATATCGAATAGTCCAAATAGATATCGAAAATAGTTAAAAATACACTAAACGTTAGTTTTAAAGAAAGACGTCTAACTGTATTTTTTTAAAATTCAATTATTTCATTTACATTTATTATTTTTTGCGATACGAATTTCTCAATGTAATTTTCATCATTTTATGAAATATGACAATTTTTTTTCGAAAGTTTACATTAGAAAAATTCATAACCCATGTAAATTTTAGAAAGAAAAATTACATGAGATGTGATTTTTTTGGACGTAAATTTTCAATTGTAAAATTTCTCCCAATTTGTTTGCAAGTTTGATTGTGTCTCGTAACTCTAAAGTTCAGCGTCGGTCCTGATTTTACTAAACCCGATTCTGAAATTGGTAAGATATCGGGTCAGCCCATGGCAAACTCCATTCGGGTTCTAGACCCATCACCTTAGCAATTGGCTCAGAAGCCCGGTTTACAGAGCCGAGCCGAGCCCGCCTGAGGCGCATCGATGGCGCCTGTGAGAGCCGCCGGCACCGTTGTCATCGCGCTCTCCATAGGCGCCATACTCTCTTACTTCCTCCGCAGCCGCTCAAAATCTCCTTCTACTAAGGCTTCGAATCGTCAAAGTTCTAGAAATGGACTGGTTGCCGCCATTGGCAACACCCCTCTTATTAGAATCAATAGTCTCTCCGATGCCACTGGCTGTGAAGTAATCCCCAATCTTTCTCTCTATATATGTATATACATGTATGCATATAGTTGTTTGTGGATTAATTTTCTCTTGACGTGTTGCCTCACGAATTTATTTGTTTTTTGACAGATTCTTGGGAAGGCGGAGTTTTTAAACCCAGGAGGAAGTGTTAAAGATAGGGTGGCAGTGAAAATAATTGAGGAGGTGGATTAACTGTTTATTTACTTCTACTGCTTCCAAAGTTATGGTCTTTCTGCTTGATTGATAAAGTAATTAGAGAATGGCTCTGATTGTCAATTAATTTGTTGAAGCAACTAGCAATTCTGTGTACTCGATTGGCTTTTAGTTGCTAAGTTTAAGATTCATTCTGAAAATTTGGTTTTTCGTTTGTATACTCGATAGTCCCAGAGGAAATTCTGTAATTTCAAAGCCATCTTAGCTAATTGTAGATTATCTAGAGTTTAACTCGACTCATTACTGGCATTCTTTAATACTTTACTTATGTTTTCACCATCTTATCCATCTGTATATGAATTTTATGATCAGTCACCTCTCGTGCAGGCCTTGGAATCGGAATCTCTAGCTCCGGGCGGTGTTGTTACTGAGGGAAGTGCTGGAAGCACAGCTATCAGTCTTGCAACAGTAGCGCCGGCTTATGGATGCAAATGCCATGTTGTTATTCCAGATGATGTTGCTATTGAGAAGGTATGATTGGCTATGCTTCATTCAAGAATTTGGCTAGTTTTTTTTTATTGTCACTTTCTCTATCTTCTCTAGTTCAAATTCCATGTAGAATACAACTTTCTATTTTCATTTGCTCACATACTTAGTATTGTATGAACGTTCTTGTCAATTTAGTGCATTTGGAACTCTGTGTTAGATTAGAAAGTGATATCTTTTATCTAATACAGCGTTTGGGTGTATCGATCAGATTAATGCAGTGAAGTTCTGATGTCTAGATTCACAGTGTGGCTTTTTAACCCTCTTACTTTTTCAGTCCCAAATACTGGAAGCTCTTGGTGCTACGGTTGAAAGAGTTAGACCGGTTTCAATCACACATAGAGACCACTATGTCAATGTTGCACGGAGAAGAGGACTGGAAGCAAATGAAATAGCATCAAAGCACCAAAATATTAACCAAAATAATACCAAAGATGGCAATCAAATTAATGGCTACACATCGGACAAGGAAACTCAATGTTTCTTGTATGAATGCAAGGGTGGTTTTTTTGCAGATCAATTTGAGAACCTCGCAAATTTTAGGGCTCACTATGAAGGTACCGGCCCTGAGATCTGGGAACAGGTCAGAGGCAACTTAGATGCATTTGTAGCAGCTGCTGGCACGGGTGGTACAGTATCTGGCATTTCTAGATTTCTGAAGGTTAATTTTTTTTTTTTTTCCTTTCAATTTTCTCTTCCTGGGGCTGCAATTTCTAATTCCGTTTCTGATGAAGATAGTGATATAACCTGTTTTCTCTATTCAACAGGAAAAGAATTCAAGTATCAAATGCTTTCTCATTGACCCTCCTGGTTCTGGTTTGTTCAACAAGGTAACCAGAGGAGTCATGTACACGAGAGAAGAGGCTGAAGGACAGAGGTTGAAGAACCCATTTGATACTATAACAGAAGGAATTGGGATCAACAGATTGACTGAAAATTTTAAGTTGGCTGAACTTGATGGGGCTTTCCGTGGCACAGATATGGAAGCTGTTGAAATGTCTAGGTCAGTCTTGTACTCTTTACTTGCGTACCCAGCGTTGCATCAATATTCTGCACAAAATTTCATGGCCATTCCTCTTGAACTACCTTGTGGTCCTTGTCTATTATTTTATGTTGTTAGAGAGGGATGCATTTTTATATTTATTTATTTGAATATAGTCTTAAACATAGCCCTTCACGTACAAGATGGCAAGACTCGAATCAACGACCTTTGCTTGCTCCGTAATGATACCATGCTGAACTATCTCGTCTTAGAGTTTGAGCTGTTAGGATGGAGACGAACTTGTTTATACTGAATTATGTCTTCAACAATTGGTTAGTGAAGACTGTCAAAGGTAACCGGAGAAGCAGTAGTTCGTGTGATGTTCGGTTTTCCCTTTGTGTGTGTGCGCGTCTTCTTTTAACTTTCATGTTCCAAGTGGAGATTATGTCACCCTGTGAGCGAATTGATTGATAAAACTTATGATTTTCTTGTTACTCGCGATAATACCCATAAAACAACCAAAATGAACGCCAGAAGGAAATACATTTTGCAATATGCATAGTTATGAACCTGTAAAACCTGATGTTGCTAATGTTATCCATCAGGTATTTATTGAAGAATGATGGCCTTTTTCTCGGGAGTTCTTCGGCCATGAACTGTGTTGGAGCTGTCCGAGTGGCACAAGCGCTGGGCCCTGGTCACACTATAGTTACAATTCTATGCGACAATGGGATGAGGCACCTTACTAAGTTTTACAATGCTCAGTATTTGTCTCGATATGGCTTGACACCTTCAGCTACCGGATTAGAGTTTCTTGGTCTCTACTGAAATTTGATTTGCGATAAGTTTCTTCCCCCAGTTTTGACACTGATTAGTTTCTTAATCACAAAGGTATTTCGATCTTTTGTAAGAGAGTTAGAAAGAGGAGCTAGTTTCTGGATTTTGATGATACTCAAAATAGTTTTTGAAGGTTTACAAACACGAAACTTCAGACGAATTGCTAATAATTATTAATTTTTTACTCATTTTATGCAACATATTTCATGTCAACGTTTGAAATCTTGAATTGACAGGCCTCGCGTCTCGTCAAGGTATAATTTTAGCAACAAAAAATGATATCGAAACCTAGTCAAATTTTATACTAAAGAGCTGTTTGGTACCAATTAAAATTAAAAATATAGTCGTTATATATCTCAAGCTCTGACAAGGGCAGATTATTCATTCATAAAATTAGCTCCAACAAGGATGATATCCTTCTTCTATTAAAAGAGGGAATCCTTCATTTACTATTCATTCGGGACGTATTTAATCTTCCCATTTTATCCCCACTAATTAATATTTTTTCCCATTTTTTCCCTATCATTTACTGTTCATTTGTGAAACATTTTTCATCCGCATCTTATCAAAACAAAAGGGTAATATAAACTTTTGCCTTACCCACAATTGTTGACTGGGAAAACGACAAGCAAAAAAAATTTACTTTCTCCCCGTGCGCGCACGACACAGGGAGAGTGTCCTCGTGCGCGCATGGGGAGATTGCTTCTCCCCGTGTACGCACGAGGAGATTACCTGGGACATTGGAGTTTTTTTTTTACATCATAATATT
>CAIGRL010064047.1:0-19122 GCA_903798325.1 Fraxinus xanthoxyloides | reverse complement strand
ACGTATATAATTTTGTTGTACAAAATTAGCAACATTCGCTAAATGATATTGTGACCAATTTTTGTATAATTTAAAGGAAGAGCACATGTTCGAATTTTTAAAATTGTATTAAAACTGAAAAAATTTAACATATATTATTCTGATAAGTTTAGTATCAAAGTTCAACAAGTGTCATAATGATCAAGCCTTCAATAATCCTAAGGAAGGTCACATGTTCGATTTCGACAAATGAACAACACGAGTTATAATTTTTACAATTGCATTAAAACGACTGAAATTTAACACGTATTATTCTGATAAGTTTAGTGTCAAAGTTCATCAAGTGTCATAATCAAACTCAATAATTCCAAGAAGATGTTACAGGTTCGAATCTCCTCTCTTTTGTGTTAATTTTTGTAAAAATTGTTCAATTAAAAAATTCCACAATAAATTTGTTGAGAAGGGATTCTAAACCGTGACCTCTAACATGAATATGATAGTTCTAACCAACTGAACTACAAGAAATATTTGTAAATAAAATAAATTATCATGTATATAATCTAAAAAGTTTATTTATTGTCCAAAAAAAAAAAAAAAGGTTCNATAATCCTAAGGAAGGTCACATGTTCGATTTCGACAAATGAACAACACGAGTTATAATTTTTACAATTGCATTAAAACGACTGAAATTTAACACGTATTATTCTGATAAGTTTAGTGTCAAAGTTCATCAAGTGTCATAATCAAACTCAATAATTCCAAGAAGATGTTACAGGTTCGAATCTCCTCTCTTTTGTGTTAATTTTTGTAAAAATTGTTCAATTAAAAAATTCCACAATAAATTTGTTGAGAAGGGATTCTAAACCGTGACCTCTAACATGAATATGATAGTTCTAACCAACTGAACTACAAGAAATATTTGTAAATAAAATAAATTATCATGTATATAATCTAAAAAGTTTATTTATTGTCCAAAAAAAAAAAAAAAGGTTCTCAACAGATACATCACGAGCAGTCGGGGGCTGAACTGGCTGCAACATCTTTCTCTAATATATGGCATTTATGTCAACCACAAGGTCAAAAGACTCATAAAATCTAATATATGGCATTTATGTGAGAAACAATGTTTCATAATATACCATTTGTATCAGAAACTTATATCGAATCATAGAATGACTCATGACATATATATCATGTTACATATCGAATTTGTGGTTTATAAGATACGTGTTCATATATAGATGTCAAGCAATGTAGCATCTTAGTGTACACACAATATAGCCCTTATATGAATATTGATATTTTAAATATAAGCCATTGTTTGATCCTCATTTTTTTTAAATATATTTTTTCCTCTATTCTTTTTAACTACATATTTTTCAATACAATTACACGCAATTCAAAAAAAAATTTTAATTTTTAATCACACATTCTACATCAATCTAGTATTTTAAAATGTATATCCAAAAATGTAATTTCCACTTAAATAAATGGCATCAAAGCCGGATCTTACCGTTTCAAAGGAATCTGCCCAATAAAACCCATATTATTGGGCTCCTGGCCCGCAAGGCACCGGGGTCTTATCCAATATTTCACTTTTATGTTTTAATTAAAGTTAATTAAAAAACATAAAAATAAAAACAATGAGCCCTAACCTAAATCATACTTGTATCTTTCTTGCTAATTATTTCGCGTCAGCTTCTCTAAATCAAACAACAAAAAGAGATTTGCATGCTCCAATGAGCACGGTAGAGAATTAAGTTGATTGTCGATACTAATCAAATAACTTGGTCAATTGAATATAAATTTTGTTTTTAATTCATTCGAGAGATGAATATTTATTTATGAAAAAAATTTATTCATATTTTGTTAATGTTCCATATATTTTGTCCGTGACTCTTCTTTTTGAAGACTTCAAGCGACAATTTCTGTTTTATCAACTCATCCACATCGATTACTTAATCACCCCAACTAAATTTTTGGACTATCTTTAAAGTGTGCGATTCATTAAATAGTTTAATATTATGAGTGGATTTTTAAAATTTCATTTCTAGTCAATAATTTAAGTCATTCCTTGGCTAAAGCGATTTTTTGTAACTCGAGATGGTCTCTTAAATTTAGTTTTAAATGAATAGAACTTATTTACAACCAAAAATTCAAAACAAACATAGACCCAAATCCAATAATTCCCATATAGTAAACAAAATCAGGCGCTAATCCATATCCATAACCATAACCCAACTGGTGTCGCTTTCAAGTCCCCACCGTGTCGACGGCCGCCGAAAACGCCACAAAACACGTCCACCTACTTCATTGCGATAGTTCACATCACGTGACAGCAGGTTTGACACGTGTCATCTTATAAAGTATCTTTTATTGCCAAACAGAACTATAGCTAGACAAGAAGCAGGTCAAGGAGTGTTGACATGTTTCTCATAATAAATTATTTTATATGTAAATTTAAATTATATTCTCCAAAAATTTCCTATTCCAAAATTTGCTTAAATTGACAAACACGTGCATATTTTATGAAATAATTTTTAATTCTTTCTTAAATTTAAACTCTTATGAAAAGTAACTCTTTAAGTCCTATAAAAAAATAACTGAAATCCACATATAAATGTTTGATCCCATTTTATAAAATACAATTTTCTCTCATTTCTTTTCAATCAAACATTTTAATCACACATTTGCTATCAATCTATCATACAAAAAAATTGGCCAAGGCAAAATCCCGAGGACTACTGGTGTGATTTTAGAGGCATTCTGGAGGGTCCATCCTCAGGGTATCTTGAGGACTATACAGTCTCGAGGACTTGGGTCCCATGATTGAAAGAGGGGACTCTTGGAAATCCTCATGCTCGAAGTGCCATAATAATGACCACATCAATCATATTGAAGTTCAGTGACACCTGTAATTATGAATCAATTTAAAGATAAACTTTTTTTAAAAAAACTAGATATATACATTTCGTTTATTATAAAAAAAATTTAAGCTTTGCATTAAATAATTGGGTAATTTTTAGATGGAGTCGTCAACTTTTGTTAAGAGCGACATTCAAATCTCAAACCTTTCAAATTTGCGTGTGCATAGTTTTCTCTAGGAAAATTATTTGTTTAACTATTATTTATTAAAAATTCAAGTTTCATGTTAAAGTAATTATTACACCTAATTTTAAATATATAAAACCAAGGGAAAAGGTATAGGAAAAAAAAAAATTAGAAAACAAACGCACAAATCCAACTTGCCCTCTTGCCCCTCTCAAATCTAAGCCACTTTGTGCTCATGTTTGACGATCATTATTTGAATTTCTTTTTATATATTTATTTTCAATCAATTATTTAAATCGTAAATTAAAAAAAATTCTTTACTTTTTAATTATAGATTCTCTTAAAAATATCTATTTAAAACATTATTTTTGCTAAATAAGGTCCATCAAAAGGGGTATATATCTTCGTTGCCAATAATTGCTAGTCGTAATCGTAGCCACACCAACAAATCATGATCCAATACAGGTCGCTATCACTTTAAAATCCACTCCATCAAATCCAATCCAAGTTGCATATAAAATTTCACAAATTTCAAACAAAGTTTCATACATGAATTTCATGTACACTCTTGCTATATGTACAGAAGCAGTTGACAGATACACAGTTGTGAACCTATCATTGAATGGCAAAAGCTTCATTCGGTCATATATTTCAACCCGTGTAATTGTGTTTGTATACATTCATATCATATGTAAACATAGACACGATGGGATGGGGTGATGGGGTATAGGGAGTGTTGCCGGTAGTGATGGGTTTGTGCTTTCCCATTTTTCAGCGAGTCACATTATTTTGAAAAAATGTATTTTGGAATAGTAGATTGATAGGGAATATGTGGTTGAAAAAGAAGGAAAAGTTATTGATGTGATGAAAAATATTATTTTATTGAAAAATGTGTGGTTGAAAATGAGTAAAAAAATGAAAATGAAAATTTTAATATATTCCAAACATAGGCTTAATTTTATTTTTCTATTCATATTTTCATTGTCGTTTACTTTATTTTTTTGCTTAATTCCAAATAAGGCTACAATATTTAGAGGGTGTTTGGTACATATTAAAATTGAAAATATAGCCTTTATTTGTTGACTTTTATTAGACGGATGAGATCCAATAACGATCATATTTTTAATTTTAATTGGATTTTAAACCGTACCAAACAGGCTCTTATTTTAATATAGAATTGGATTTTCTAACCCGTCAAGTTGATGAGGTCCACATTTAGTATTTGAGGACCTGGATATATCACTTAGCAAAGGTTAAGGACTCCAAGCATAATTTATCTGAAGTAATTTTGACAAGGACAATAACTCAAATTTGACAAACAAGTCCCAACTATCATAGAAATCCATCCAACCCCCAACTTTTTTTTTACCATGGTTCAGTAAGCGATTTAACCACGGTCATAAACCAGTTTATGTCTGAAGGAATCAAAGCCGGCCAGCAAGCAATCCATTGTAGCAGTACATATGACAGTAGTTCTGTACGTGAGCGTGTACCAAACAGATCCGGTGTGTACGTAAGTCACCTGTGTTACGGATGGGCCTTACCATGAGACCACCAACTGGGTCGCCACATGTGTCTAGAATTTTTTTCTTTCTACGTAAATTTCATACTTGCAATCAAATGAACTCTCATTTTCTTCTCATTAAAATTTCATACTTGTAATCGAGCACACCCTTATGGTCATTGAATGCACTTACTGCCACATTGACTACTGAATTTTAATTTATTTTAGGCTCATCATTAAAATTTACAAAATATTTAATTTCAGATCGTTTATTCAATTTAACATTCATTTTTAACTGAAAATCTTACTTCTTCGAATCAAACTGTAGGATTTTCAGTTAAATCCTATAAGTTGGAACATAGACACGCAACATATCTAAATGAAAAATTTTATTAAGTTCAAAGATAAGTCTTAAAACAAATTAACGTTTGATCATTCGAGTGCAAAGTCGAGAGGTCATTAGTAACAATAACCATCTTATTATTCTATGATAAAATAACTTTATCCAATATTCAACTTACAAATCAAGATTTATCTTCAAAAGATCTGTTATGTTGATATGGACAAACATGTCCTCATTAGTCTTATCCTCACTTTACCTCATACATTATTGATGGTTGTGATTTAAAATTAAATTCAACATATACTTACAAAAAATAATTTCTTTTCAAGTAGGCAATTTTAATTGGTTGTCTTGTTTGTCAACTTTTGGTGTGATTATTAGCGGCCTATATTTTCTTGGTGAAAAGTAAATGGTTTCACGAAAATTTTACATACTAGGGGCGGAGGAAATCAACTTGTATGGATCAAATGGATCGATTCGATCTATAGTAAAAACAACATAAAAAACTATTTTTATAATTGGTAGATTTCATTGGATTTTTACATGTAAAAGTAAAGTCGAGATTCGAGAAGATGAGACAGATCGAATTTGGTTCAATTACATGGGACTATTCAATTCAATATTAAAGAAAATAAATGTGTATGGTACAAGTTGTTAAAAAAATAGATTATTATTCACTAGATTTAAGTATATTATATTGTTAACTAAGACTATAATTTAGATTGAAGGTAATGATCAATTTGGTGCCATCTATCAATCTTAGGGCCCCAACAAGATAATCTGCGATCTTCCCCAGTTTCTTAGCCTTCACTTTGTCACATTTTTTTAATTTTTTATACTCAACTTGTTTATATCTAAGAAATGACACATATTTAAATTGATTGAATTGACATAATGATTAAAGTCAATAATTGGGCCAACCTTAAGCAACAAATAATGCAACGTCTGAAAGGTCAAACTAATGTCCAACGATGAGAGGCTCTGAGATGCCAAACTTGAAGATCGAGTTGGCCGAAAGATGTTTAAGCTCAAGCGAGATGTGTGAGAATAAAAAAATCAATAATGACAAAATTTGATCGGACACGATGTTGTAATAGCAAATTGGTCTTCAACTTGTATAAAACGAGCAACTTTTTGACAAACCATTCCATAAACACATCAAAATTTCTTGAAGATACATTTGATTTCAAAGCTAACCCGATCTTAAAATTTTGAAAGGATATATGTTTCGTTTCTTTAGGAGATATGTCAACGTAATGAATATAAACTGACTTCTATTGTCGAGAATCATTGTGCAATTATAATAAAAAGTTAAGACTAACTAGCTCATTTTTCAGCCGTATGAAGTCCATTTCTCATTTTTAGAGATGTGTAACTAACTTGTTATTCGAACTATAAATTAAAAGCTAATAATACAATTTTCTCTATCTTCGACTTGCAGGAGAGGTTTCCATCTATTTTAAAAAGAAATGAGTTAATGTAATACAATTAAACCTCTATAAATAATAGCCTTGGGACAATGGAAAATCTATTAATTTAGTGAATGTTAAATATAAATAAATTAATATTTTATTAATGTACTGATTAATTAATAACTTATTGATTTATCAATGTATTCCTTATTTTTTTTAAAAATAATAATTTATATTGGTATTTAGTTTTTCCAACTAACAATTCTATGTATTTTTTAACCAATTAAAATTCATGAATGTACTTATATTTTCCAAAAATAGATTGTACATTGTACTACATTATTCCATTTTACAATATTTAGCCAAGAAAAAACTCTATTTAAATAAACCAAAGGTCATAATACATACAACAATAGTTTCTCAACTCAAAAGGTGTAAAGAAATCGACAATCAACATTGACACTCTTGTTGCAGTATAAGAAAACCACAACAAAACTCATTATCGTGTTAAAAAATGTTGGAGATGAGATCTAATGACAATCAATTTCAAGAAAAAATAAACATAATATAACCATATTTTAGGAAGACATAATAGTTTAATCATAAGGATTATTAATTTATATATTACATGGGATCTATATGATTTTTCGATTATTTTACATGTACACAACAACTTAAATAATAGTTTACCAACATATAATGCGACGAGATTTAGCCCCCGTTTGATTCCCATTAAAAATCTCATTTTCATTTTTCTATTCATTTTCAACCACACATTCTTCAATAAAATAATATTTTACATCACATCAATAACTTTTCTATCTTTTTCAACCACACATTCTCCATCAATCTACTATTCCAAAATAATATCTATCAAACACACTCTTAATTGTATTAAAATTCATTAATCAAATAACTTTCGCATTATATTTCGACACTTCATCATTATGTAAAACATTATATAAATAGTTATTAATAAGAAGCATCGTTCATGACTTTGTAAAACATTATATAAATAATTTTTTATCATATAAATTTAACTAATTATTAATTTAGCAAGCTATCCCTAACTCGGGAACAAAAACAAACGGCCGACAAAAGAGACTAAGTTTCCTTGTTTTAATTCATTTAGAAGAGCTTTGCTCAAAAGTCGCAAGTGATTAAACTCAGTGGGATTTTCTTGAAATTTACGTTTTAAATCCATGATTGTCAATTTTTTTACTACGACAAAGAGTAATGGGAGAATTCTTGCGATCTGTTTGGCTCTATGTTTATTCACTTACACCATAAATGGCTACGAGGGTTGAAATAACTTTTTACATTGTTTGGGAAGGTCCTGTTTTTTTAAATAAAAAGTAAAACAAGGCATAATGCTTTGATTTGGGACATAATTAAAAGAGTTATTCAGGATTTCTACAGGTGCTGCGTTAGGTGGTCTTTTTTTTGCCAACTCTTAATAGAAAAACTGTGAAGTATTACCCGTAAAAGGCCGATAACTCTTTAATTCTTGGGACCTTTCATCAACTTATTCACAATTTAATTTATGTGACATGTCATCAATATTTAGTATAAGTATCGATGCTTAATATATCATTGTTCTTCTATACATTATTATAATAATTAAAATTTTATTTATAAGGGCACAATGATTTTCTCTTTTTTTTTTTTCTTGGCCTCCAAAAATTTTGGACTTGAGGCAGCGGCCGTCTCAAGGGGCCTAACCGCGAGTTCGGCCCTAGATGGTGTTGACTTCCTAGTGCATTTGGCTAGCAAAGGTAATGCCTTATGCGAACCCTCGTCAACTTCAAATTAAAAACAGATGCAGTACTAGCTGCGAGTCGAGAAGGGTAATGTACAAATAAGGGATGTCATCCGGGATCATTTGAGAGTAGTGGCACAAAATAAGAGCATGCGATGCTTTCTTTCGGTTGATGATGCTGAAGCAGATGTTATTCCCGATGGATTGGTCCTTGCCAAAGAAAATGAGGTTGAGGTTGAGGTGGTTGGAAGCGATTCCCTCCCCTGTGGTTCAAGATTTGCAATTTGACTTCCATTATGTAACTAGCGAGGCTATTCTTCGTGACATTAATGAAATTCTTGATGGTAAATTAGATTTCAAAACTCTGTTGTAAATTTTGTTTCTATTTTTTTCTCGAAGACATCAATTAGATAATTGCAAGAAAAAAGTCCCTCAACAAAATCCCGTTGCAAATCATAGTATAATTTTTTTCCTGGGGAATTCTCACATTTTTAATGTTGATTTTTTTGTACGTATTTATTTTAAAACGCAAATTCTATTATGTAGACCGCATTTTCCGTAATGGTCCACGCAATCAAATTCCAACACTTTTTGACAGGAGACTCGAACAAAAAAGGATACCGTTTATGGACGTGGGAGGTGCTCTACGATGCGAAACAAAAATATTCGGGTATCATTAACTAACAATCACAAACAACTCAACCAAAGTATAAATAATCTAAACTCAAGCAAATAAATAAGAAATAAGCAAGAGAGAAGATCGGGTATGATTTAAAGTGTGAAGAGTTGTATTAGATTCAAATTTTAGAGAACGTGCTTAATTATAGGGTTCTGGTCGAAGTGGTAGCCATTGGATAAGAACCACGCAGCCTCATCTCCCAAGTCGAAGCCTCATAACACTCAATCTCCTATGTATTTAATATATTGACAATGGGTCAACCACCCTATACCCCGACTGACAATCCTGACATTCATTGTTACAAACATTATATGAGTCATTCCTCAAGATTGCATGTGGATCCTCTAAAAGATAGCAAAGATTTCAGCCAAAGGGAGCTTTGGATGGGAGCGAGGGCTTCGGCTAAAAGGAGCTTCGTATTGGAGGTCTTTGATATCAAGAGCTTCGAGACAAAGAGCTTCAGTTTTTCTTTGACTTCTTATATAATACTTCGACTTTAGAGCTTCAACGACTTAGATAGTGCTTCGGTTCAGGGCTTCAGCCATTTGCCTACACTTCGGCTTGAGGACTTCGGCCATTTACACAGTGCTCCGGTTTTAGGAACTCAACCACTTGCCTATGCTTCGGCCACTTACATAGTACTTCAAATGAGGCATCGATTCATCATCTTTACCTATGACTTTGGTTCAATTTTTGATGACACGGAATGTGGGCCTTTTGTTTGGGCTTTCTCTTTAGCCTCAATTTTGAGGTGTGGGCTTCTTCTTAAGCCTTGATTTTGAGGCATAACAATAGTTTCTCAAGTCTATGTATGATTATTTATGTCATGTATGGACTTTTTATTTGGAGAAGTAATATTCTAATATGACTTGTCCTTTGCTAGACTTGGTGGTTTCGCTTGCTATTGCACTTTTACGGAAAGCATTTAATTTTTGTAGAAGCCTTAATTTGAATGTTGAATTGTTTTGAAGAGATTATGCTTTAATTTGGCTGGAATTTGGTGCAGAGACAATGCTTTGCAGTGCTTAAGTTATGCTTTAGTTTGTTGAAATTTGATGTATATGCTGAAGTAGAATGAAGCGTTAGGATTATTTTCAGAGGTTTGAATGTAAGCTTATTTATTACGCTCCCTTAAGATGTGTTCACGTTTCCTTGCATGGTGAATGATTCATCCATACAGAGGCTTCATCGATGGTGTTTAGTATTCATCTATAGGAAGCATATGATGTTAACTTTGGAGAATTTAGAGGAGATTCCTTTTTGAGATCCACCTCTTCTCCTAAATGCTCATGTTCCTACATTGTAGACAGTTAATCTATGCAGAGACTTCTCTCATGACGATCAGTTTCATCAATGGGAGGCTTATGATATCTACCTTAGAGAATTTAGATGTGGTTCCTTTTGTGATCCACCCTTTTTCTCAAGATACTCATGATTCCCTACATGGTGGATGGTTCATCCATCTAGATGCTTTTCCTATGATGATCATCTTCATCCATGTGAGGCTTATGATGTCAACCTTAGAGAATTGGAAGTAGTCCCTTTTAGAATCCACATTTTCTCCAAGGCGCTCATGCTTCCCTACATGTTGGATGATTCATCCATGCAAATGTTTCTCCTATGCTATTTAGCTTCATCGATGGGAGGCATATGATGTCAATCTTGGAGAATTTGGAGGGGTCCATTTTGGAATCCACCTATTCTCCGAGGCGTTCATGCTTTCGTACATGGTGTATGATTCATCCATACAAAGGTTTCTCCCATGGTGTTCAACTTCATCCATTGGAGACATATGATGTCAACCTTAGTGAATTTGGAGGTGGGTTCCTTTTATGATTCACCTCTTCTCCAAGACGTTCATTCTTCCCTAGATGGATGGTTCATCCATGTAGAGATTTCTCCCATGGTGTTCAACTTATCCATGTGAGACATATGATGTCAACCTTGGAGGATTTAAAGATAGTCCCTTTTGGGATCCACTTCTTCTCCGAGGCGTTCATACTTCCCTACATGATGGATGATTCATCCATGCAAAAACTTTTCCTATGATTTCAGTTTCATCTATGGGAGGCATATGATGTCAACCTTGGAGAATTTAGAAGTAGTCTTTTTTGGGATCTACCTCTTCTCCAAGGCACTCATGCTTTCCTATATGGTGGATGGTCCATCCAGCTTATCCCGCAGTGTTCAACTTCATCTTTATAGGTATTTGAGGCGAGCCTCTATGGGTTGCTTTTGACCTCTCTATTCGAAGTAGATTACTTCTTTGCATATGAGTGGTTTATCCATGTTAATGATTTTTCCATGGCGGATGAATCATCCATGAGGGCTTGTGCATAGACGACGATGCGGCCTTACATGGTGAATATATGAAAGGTCCTGCTTGTGTATAGGTAAAATATGAAAATTGCCTTCAAGTCCTTTTGTAATTTCACGCTTGGGTTTTAACATGTCACCTAATACATTTTGATCCTCTTATTTTGACTTTTATTTCAATCATACCCTTGATAACTTGCATTCAAACTCTTTCAATTTTCAAAACATCTACACTTCTGTCCTAAGCTGACATTTTTGTACCTTTTTAGTCCTTTTCTCTTCTTATGCACTGTTCCTCTTCAATTTGAAATTTTTTTCTTATCACTTGATAGATGCTCCCTTCTTCAATGTTGCTCCCTTTATGGCCTATTCTTCAAAGCCCCCGCGCACCTTCCCTGAAAAAGGTCTTCCGATAGCCTCTTCTTAAAAGGTCTTCCCTTTGTGAAATGGTTTTGTAATAGCCTCTTCATTAAAGACTTCCCTTTTAGGGGTCTTCTTATTCAAGACCACTTCTTCAGCGACCTCTCGCCTCCCCTTTCGAGAGATCTATTTATTTAACGCCACTTTTTCAGCGACTTTCCCATTTTCATGGGGTCTTCTTATTCATGGGCTTTCCGTTTGAGACCTCCCCCTTACAAATGGATTTCTATCTTAATATATTTATTTTTTCAAGAAATATCAGCAATCTAGTACTCATGTCAACTCCAAATCTCTTTCTTGGGGCAACCACTTGTTTTTTTTAAGAACAAATCATTTTTCAAGGGGAAGCCAAATAAATATTCCAATAAGTTTTCTTCACGGGAATATTCATGGTTGTAGTGGCTTTTTTCATGGACGACGCTGATTTGTTGTTCGTAATGGTCACGTAAATAACAGATGTCGGGTCCACTCACTTCCATGCAAAAAAAATCCAACATGCTTTGATTGGAGGTTCGGACGGTAAATGATGTTGTTTATTGACGTGGGAGATGCTCTACGACGCGAGACAAAAATATTTGAACATCAACAATATGATTAAAGATGATTGCATATTTAACTAACAATCACAAGTAACTCAACCAAAGTGAAATAATCTAAACTCAGGCAAATAAATATGGAATAAGCAAGAGAGAAGATTGGGTGTGGTTTGAAGTGTGAAGAGTTGCATTAGAGTCAAATGTTACAAAAATTGCTTATTTATAGAGTTCGACGGAGTGGCAGCCTTTGGATAAGAATCATGTGGCCTCATCTACCAGGTTGAAATCTCGCATCACTCAGTCGGCTATATATTTAATACATTAACAATGGATTAACCATCCTATATTTTAGGCCGACAATCCCGACATTCATTATTATAAACGTTACATCAATCATTCTTAAAGATTGTCTGCAGATCATCTAAAAGACAGCAAGGAGCTTCGTATTGGAGTCTTCGGTGTCAAGAGTTTCGAGACAAAGAGCTTCGGCTTCTTCTTTGACTTTTTATATAGTGCTTCGATTTCAAAGATTTGGCTTTTTAAATAGTGCTTCAACCCAGGGCTTTTGCCACTTGCCTACACTTTGGCTTCAGGGCTTTAGCCACCCATCTACACTTTGACGTCAAGGCTTCGGCCACTTACATAGTGTTTCGGATGAGACGTCGATTCATCATCTTTACCTATGACTCCGGTTCAATTTTTTGATGACGCGAAGTGTGGGCCTTTTGTTTGGGCAGTATAAATTCTGTTGCTTAAAAAATTTAACTATTTTGCCTTGAAATTTATGAAAAATTGTATATCAAAGAATGTGGAATAAAATCCGATATTGATATTTGACATGATTTTCCCTTTGTGGATGCCACTTTTGTTTAGTATCACTTTTCCAGATTGATAACTACAAAATTACGTATAATTATTGATGAAATAGAAGTTAACTTTTGTAGAGAAAAACCATATTTTGAAGAGCCCAATTAAAAGCCTTTAATTAGTGCATGTTTCACATGCATTATTACAAACATTAATTTTGAGTTTTTATTATCTTATTTAGCCCCCGTTGGGTACTGTTAAAAAAATCAATTAAAATTTAACTCAAAGTTAATAATTAATTTCAACCACACATTTTATATGATCTACAACTTTTCAACCACACATTTAATCAATTTTTATCATAATTTGCTAAAAATATAATTTTAATTTTGCTTAATATTATAATAATATTACTCGATTCAACTTACAAATCATGTTCTAAAACTTTTCCAAGCAGACTCTAATAAGGAGCGATTTCTAACCCTAAAACAGTAACTACAACGAGTTTCACTATCTTCAGCTTTGTAAAAAGTCATAGCCACCTTTTTTTTTAAGTATTGAAAAGGGCAAAAAGAAGTTGATTTTCTGCATGGCTTGAAGCCGTGTTTGACAATTTTCATTTTACATGCTTAAAATTCTGTCAAACTTAACGATCTTAACCTTCCTCGGGTGAAGAACATAGGCCGAATTTCATTTCACAATTGAACCATAAACCCAACCATCAAAAGAATAAAAAAATGTGAAATTAATCCCCGCAAAAAACGAAGAAAATTTGAAATGATCGCCCTGTCACCAACCTTAACCTAGAAGATTTGAGGCAATGAAAGGTTCCACAAAGTCAAGCATGCTAAAAATTGCAATAATTTTGATGCAATAAATTGCCTGCTCTTAACTTCTTTGTTACAAGTAAATTACTAGGTTTAATTTCTCTCTCTCTCTATTATGGTATATGTTCAATCCCAACAACGGCTACATAATGTTCAAGGTTAATGATTTTCTAGCATATTTTATCGACTGGATTCTCAATTTCTCTATATTATTCGACAGTATTAAGAAACGAAAATAAGTTAAAATTTTATCGATTGCATTGTCTAGCACATTATCTAGTTTTGGTCGCTGATAATTTATCCTTGTGCCTCAGGTCTTAACCGTTGTGGTAAGAGCTGTCGTCTCCGGTTGCTTAATTTCTTTCGACTGGGTATAAAACGTGAAGCTTTTACACTAGAAGAAGACATACACGCTCTACAGTAGCGTAGCTTGAGAAGCAAGCAAGTTTAATTATACATAAAATTATATAATTATTTAATGTTAATCTCTCTTAATTTTTATTAATTGACCATTTAAAAGGGGCGTACCTCTGAAGCAGCTCGCAGTGTAAGAATTATAAAAGGGAAAAAGGAATCCCAAATTTTCGCATATATACACTGTGTATGCATGTATAATTGCGGTTTGGACGAGCCATAGATTTTTATTTTTTTATTTATTTATTTTTACCATGGTTAAGCAGGCCTTTTAACCACGGTCAAAAACAAATTTATATTTAAATGGGCCAGCCAGCAAGCAATCCATTGTGATAGTACGTATGACAGTAGTTTCTGTACCGTGAAACTTCTGAAAACAAAAAATGATGAAGATGATCGGAAATCCACCTCGATCAAATCCCACAGTTCTAATCCCACCATCATGTAACTACCATTTTGCAGACGATCCAACGGCCACCATTCACACACCCCTTAACATTTGTACAGCATTACAACGTCGTATACAGTCGAACAAAGACGGTGTTGTAACGGAAGAAAAAGGAAATGGCGTCGTAATGGTACAAGAAGATATGTTTGATGATTTTGATTTTCCGGTGGATGCATTTTCGTGCGATGATTTTCGGATGTTTGAGTTTAAGGTAAAGATGTGTGTACGTGTAAGGTCACATGACTGGACAGATTGCCCGTTTGCTCATCCAGGCGAGAAGGCTCGCCGAAGGGATCCCCGGAAGTTTCAATATTCAGCCGCAGGATGCCCTGACTTCAAGAAGGGATTGTGTAGAAAGGGGGATTCGTGTGAATACTCACACGGCGTATTTGAGAGCTGGCTCCACCCGGCTCGCTACCGTTCGCAGCCTTGCAAGGATGGTACCCACTGCCGGCGCCGCGTCTGTTTCTTCGCCCACACAGCGGATCAGCTCCGTGTATTTTCCTACACGAGTCCGGACTGCTCCCCGAGTCGAATCGGTCAGGAGTCGTCCTCTAGAAATGCTTTTGGACATTCTCCAACTTCGTCTCCTGCGACTGGGTCGCCACCTGTGTTGCGGATGGGCCTTAGCATGAGCCCACCAACTTGGGGCCTTCAAATGGGATCCAGTTTCGAGTCGCCTCGTCGGAGCCCGCCAGCTCTCCGACCCGGATTCTGGAGTTTGCCATCAACTCCGGTTTGGACCAGGACTCGGTCCGGACTCAGTGTGTTTGACCTTTCGGAAACCACCGCTGAAGAGGAACCAGTAATGGAGAAAGTGGAGTCTGGTAGGGACCTGCGGGCTAAAATCTATGCGAAACTCAGTAAAGAAAACTCGCTCCATCGAGTCGACTCATGCAATTCGGATACTGATTTTGGGTGGGTTTCAGAACTTGTAAAATAACTATCCGGTTTTGGATCATTAGCGATCGGGTCGATCGCTTTTGACTGTGAATTTTACTCGTTGACTTTATTTTTGCGGTTCATCCTTTTGTTGAAGAGGATTGCTATGATGATTAGTGGATAATTTGATTTCTGATTTTCAATATTAAAATTTCATGCTGTAAATTAATTTTCAATTGGAGTTTGCTTTCTATTTTATTACGAGTTAATTTTTCTTAAAGTGTATTTAATTGACTTTATTTTTCATTAAAAAAATGTCATTTTTCACTCAAGTTCTTACTTTTAGAGCTTGATTGACATTGTTCATTAAAAACATTTTTCAAAAGTTGATCGAGTGATAATATTTTTCTCAAAAACAAGGAAAAAAAAATTCTGGGGAGAGATGTTTTTTTTATTTTCTAGACAATTATCTCTCTCTCTCATCCACACATGAATAAAAGTTGGACAAGTATAAAATTTTCTAAGTTAAAAATTAAATCAATCAAACACATTTAAATAATTTTCAACTTGATTGACTTTATTTTCTATGGAAAATGTCATTTTTCACCCAATTTCCTATTTTTGGGGTGTTTTCATCGATAATTTTTTTCATGGAAAATATTTTCTCACTTTTGATCATGTGATCATATTTTTCTCGAAAATAAGAAAAATATTTTCTTTATGGAGAATTAGTTTTTATTTTCCACGTAACTCTCTCTCTATCTCTTCTCTCTCTCTTATGTAATCATCAATAAAAAATTGACAAATATAATATTTTATAGGTTGAAAACTAAATCAATCAAACACATTTAATTAATAATTTACATACAAAAAAATTCTAGGCAATCCAATTGTCTGAAATTTATTTCCTTACCATGCAAATTCTATAATCGCAATCAAATGCACCCTTACATTGACTACTGAATTTTAATTTATTTTAGGCTCATAATTAAAGTTTACAAAATATTTAATTTCAGATCGCCTATTCAATTTAACGTCCATTTTTAACTGAAAATCTTACTTCTTCGCATCAAACTGTAGGATTTTCAATTAAATCCTATAAATTGAAACACAGACATGCAGGATGTTCAATTAAAAAACGGACGCCAAACCCCATTGTTTTGAATGAAATATTTAGTGGTATTTGGTAATTTAAGTGCAAAGTTGAGGGGCCATTAGTAATAATAACAATTTTATTATTCTATGATAAATAATAAAGAATATGGCTTTACCAACAACTTAATTGAACTAGGTGCCACTTGAGTATTAATATAATAACTTTATCCAATATTCGACTTACAAATTAAGGTTTATGATATGTTCTGTGATATGGATAAGCATGTCCGCATTAATCTTATCCTCACTTCATACATTATTGATGGTTGTAATTTTAAATTAAATTCAACATATACTTACAAAATAATCTCTTTTCAAGTAGGCAATTTTAATTATGTGCCTTGTTTGTCAACTTTCGGAGCGATTATTAGTGGTCTATATTTCATCGGTGAAAAGTGACTGATTTCAAGAAAATTTTACATAGTAGGGACGGAGGAAATTAACTTATATGAATTGAATGGATAGATTTGATCTACAGTAAAAAAATAACATAAAAACTATTTTTGTAATTGGTAGATTTCGTTGGATTTTAAAATTTAAACGTAAAGTCAAGAAGACCAGACGAATCTAGTTTGGTTCAATTCCATGGGACTATTCGATTCTATATTAAAGAAAATAAATGTGTATCATACAAGTTGTTATAAAATAGATTATTACGCACTAGATTAAGTATAATATATTGTTAATTAATAGTGTGTTTGAGCCACGTTATTTTGAAAGAATGTATTCTGGAATAGAAGATTGATGGAGAATGTGTGGTTGAAAAAGAATATTATATTATTGAAAAATGTGTGGTTGAAAATGATTAGAAAAATGAAAATGAAAATTTTAATGTGTAACAAACGGGATTGAGACTATAATTTAGATCGAGGGTAATGATCAATTTGGTGGCATCTACCATTCTTAGGCCCCAACAAGATAAATCTGCGATCACCCCCAGTTTCTTAGCCTTCACTTTGTCGCATTTTTATTTTTTTATAATCAACTTGTTGAACTAAAAAAGTGACTAGACATTTTGAAATTGATTGAATTGACATGATGATTAAAGTGTATAATTGGGCAAATAGATGGCCAAACTTAAGCAACAAATGAGGCAACGTCTAAAGGTCAAACTCATGTCGAACGATGAGAGAGTCTCGAATGCCAAGTTTGAAAATCGAGTCGATCGAAAGACGTTCAAGCTGAAGTGAGGTGTAAGAATAAAATAAATCAATAGTGTCATCATTCGACTTGACTCAATGTTATAGTAACAAATTGATCTCTAACTTATATAAACGAGAACTTTCTGTCAAACCGTCTCATAAGCTCATTAAAGTCCAATTTTATGAAGTTACATTTTGATTTCAAAGTTAACTCGGTCTTAAAATTCTTAAAGGATACATGTTTCTTTAAGGCGACACATCAACCTAATGAATATAAAACAACTCCTATTGTCAAGGATTTAATCCCGGGACAACTAGTCTTTTCCTCTTTTAGATTATGAAGTTAGTTTTCTCCTTTTCAGAGATTAGTAACCAACTTCTTATCCGAGGTATAAATTAAAAGCTAATAATACATTTTTCTCAATCTTCGACTTGCAGAGAAGTTTTCGTAGATTTTAAAAAGAAATGAGCCAATTTAATACAATTAAACCTCTATAGATAATAGTCTTGTATTCCTTATTTTTATAAATATATTAATAATTTACTCAATATCAATAAATTAATAATTTACTGATTAATTGATAACTATTGCGTATCCATGTATTCCTTATTTTTATAAATAATTTATATTGATATTTAGTTTTTCTAACTAACAATTCAATGTTTAATGAAGTAAAATTCAAGAATCTACTTATATTTTCAAAAATAGATTGTACATTGTACTATATTATTTACAAATTTTTAACCAAGCAAAAACTCTATCTAAATAAACCAAAAGTCATAGTAATACGTCAGTAGTTTCTCATTTCAAAGGTGTAAAAAAATCAACATTGACACTCTTTTGTTGCAGTATTAGTGCCTGTTTGAGTCTTATTTTTTTTTCCTTAAAATGCATTTTGGAATAATATTTTGAGAGAGAATATATAGTTAGAAATATGGAAAAATTTTGGATTTGCGTATAATATTATATTGAAAATGTGTAATTAAAAATAAGAGTGGAAAATGCATTTTGAAAATAATGAGTTTAAAAAATCACAACAAAACTTATTACTCGTCATCATCTCAAGTATGACACAATTACTTTACCTTTTATTTTTTCTTCTTTGCAGCTTGCAAATTTCTTTATCAAGTCACATTCCATTTTCCTATTTTCGTTTTCTAGTTGGCACTCTCTCGATACTTGTAACTGCTGCATCGTAAGTTTGAAAAGAGATATTAAGAAATATAGAGTTATTTTGTTTTATTATTTATTAATAGTAGAAATAGTCTTTTTATTTTTCATTTGTTTAGCCTATATTTAATATCTTTATATTTAGATTAAGACCCCGTTTGGCATCCATTTTTTTCTCATTCTCATTCTTTTTCTATTTCTTCATTTTAACCACACATTCTATCAATAAAATAATATTACACACAAACCTAAAAATTCTCCTTACTTTTTAACCACA